>BMAO01030642.1:0-30630 GCA_019973975.1 Trichonephila clavata | reverse complement strand
TATATATATATATATATATATATATATATATATATTATATATATATATATAGGAAGAGAGGGAATTAATAGTAGGATAGTAGGAATTGAAAAAAAAATGTTTGATAAATATTTTTTCTTTAAAAAAGTGTGTTTTCTAAAATTAGCGTTCTATTTACCGATATTTGCAAAGTCTCTTTTTCATCGTTTTTTTTATTTTTTATTTTCACGTTTTTGAGCTGCAAAATAGAAACAAATAAATATTTGACATTAATAATCTCGCAGTTCTAAACGTTTATAACTGCAACAATTTGTTTAAATATTTTCTAATCATCTTAATATAGCAACACGGATATTTAAATTTCTAAAGAATTGATTTTTGCAATTTTATTTATTTATTTTTCATTTATATTTTTAATACAGAACGAAATAAACGATTAACTTGGCGAATGTTAAAATATTTTTTTTAGGTGCAGCGCATTCCATCAAAATGTGAGAATTCCTTCCCGTAAAATGCACTGGACCATTAATACGCCGTATCCTTTGATGTTGCTAATTGATAACGAAATCACTTTACACGTAAATGTGTCTTAAGAGATATAGAGCGTAAACCACAGCTGAAAAAAAATATAAATGAGGCGTTGAATAGTTAATCTTGTGGTGGATTAGGACTCACAGAAAACGTTCGATACGAATTAAGCACAGGAATAGTAGGAGTTTAATTTATATTTTGTTTTTATTAATCAAAATACTAAAAATATTTGTACGGGTGGAGCAATTTTCAGAATTGAATGTATATTTTAAATCATTTATCTTTAAGTAAAGCCCTCCACACACAGTAATCTTGCTGGAAGCACTACTTCTTTGAGTTCATTTAACTCAATACTAACATTCACTGATATTTCGTCGTATTCTACAGTAATCCTCCCCAATGCATTATAGTTCTTAAAAAATATTAACACCTACTTGTGCATTCATTTACGGTACTTTCAAAAGACGAGATTCTCATATCAAGAGTGGTCAAGGTAACGGACTTCGTGGCCGGCGTGTCATGAGTTCGAGCCTGGTACCGTTGGGAACATACCGTGTAGGGGGACCTGATGCGTGTTAAATCTGTCGAGAGCTCAAACGTCTTCCCGTTGGTGCGGTGTGGAAGTTAGGAAAGGTGGTGCCAGCTCGTCCTTGACCGTGTTTCAAAATTTCGAGGTCCGTCGCCAAAAGCCCTGGAGTAGCTGATTAGTACGACATTTTTTTCACTCATTCATATCAAACAACATAATAATAAGGAATCCTCAGAGGTTAGTTAAGAGAAAAGTGCGTGAGAGCCCGCATATATATATATATAAATATTATGTCGAAAGCATATCAAAATAACTTACTAAAAGTAATTTAACTTCAGAATATTTCTTGAAATTAAATTTCTTGATTTTTAGAGAAGAGAAGTTCAAAATCGTGCGAAAAGCTTTTCATTTCTTGCTTTGACATACTTGTATCATAAAGCACAAAAAAAAAAAAAAAATCAATTTTTTTTGATTGGATTTATAAAAATTCAATATTTACCCCTTTTTCTTAATTATCTCATTTTATAAGGGGTTTCATTTTCTTTCTATATAATTCCTGTTTCTTTCATTAACTACCTGTCATTCATTTTATGAAGTGCATTTCATACAAATATAGGAGGTGTGTAAGAGAACTGGTCTTTCCTTTTCCCCCTAGTTTAGTATATGACAGCGATCGCGCGCGCAGAGAAGGATATTTTCATTTTTATTATTTCCTAACGAAGGATAACCACCAACAACCGTTGTAGAATCATTTTTAGTTTCGCTAATTAAATTGAGAGTCTGTGAAATTCTTTAATTAACTAAATAACAAAAAAGAGCTATTCTATTTCGTAAATTGATTTGTGAGAATCTGAGCTTAAAAAAACTCCGGAACTGTAATAATTATTCAAAATAAGGCCAGACATGTAATAAAAAATCACACTAAAAATTTTTAGTGTCTGCAACACGTATTGTAATTTCTAAATACAAACCAATATGTTATTACTCCATAATTACAGTAATAATTTGTCTCTCTCATTTATTAAAAATTCATTAGTAACTACGCATTTTCATATCTATTCAAAACAAAGTTAAATATGGAATTTTAAAAGATAACTATACATGTTACACGAAAGTGTGCTATGTAACAAAATGTACAGTGCGGCAAATAAATTTTAAGATTCGTCCCAGAGCGCAGTCTGTAATGGCGCCATGAGTGCAAATGCGCACGCGTCATAATGTCCATGATCTGCTAGCACACTGACGACAAGTTGTGCGCAGTTAGTTAAATATTTAAGAGAAGACAAGCGTTTATTACAGAAGTGAATTTTTTTAACGTTGATTTTTTAAGATGGAACAAAGAGCTGTAATCCAATTTCACTCAAAACTTAGTAAAAGTGCTTTGGAAACATACCAACTCACGAAACAAGTTTACGGTGACTGTTGTTTAAGTAAATCAAGCGTTTTTGTGAGGCACAAACGTTTTTTGGATGGAAGACATACGGTAGAAGATGATCAGCGTAGTGGAAGACCAATATCATCTAGAACACCAGAAATTATTGAAAAAGAACGACATTTCGTGGCAAATGATTACTGTGTGTTATTAAGAATGATGGCAGACTCGTTAAGCATCAACAAAGAAACAATTCGAACCATTCTGCATGAAGATTTGTGCAAAACTAAAGTGTGTGCTAAATTTGTTCCACACACTTTATCCCCTGAACAAAAAGCTATGAGAAGTGCATTGCAAATACATCATTTCAGCCGCTGAAAGCGATCCAAACTTCTTGAAGTCCATTGTTACAGATGAAGGAATCTAGTGTTTCCAATATGACCCGGAAACAAAGCGACAAAGTGCGGAATGGAAGTCAGAAAATTCACCACAAGCAAAAAAAATGGGGAAAATTCCGTCCTAAATCAAAACATTGCTTATTACATTCTTCAATGCCAGAAGTATTTATCCACAAAGAATTTATTCCAAATGGACAAAAAATAACAGGTAAGTACTACTTGACTGTTTTAAAGTCTGATGGCCATAATTCGTCGCATTCGTCCAGAATATCGGACTGAAAGCAGTTGGTGTTTGTTACACGACAACGCACCCGGCCACACCTCCCTTGTTGTTCGTCAAATTTTGGCAAAAAATAATGTCTGTGTGTTGAACCATCCACCGTATTCATCGGATTTAGCACCCTGTGACTACTTCTTTTCCCAAAACAAAATGAAATTAAGAGTGTTATTTGAGGATATTTCGACCTTACAAGTAGCTTCGACGCATATTTTGCAGGCCATTCCACCAAGTGATTTACTACAGACATTCGATTCCTTAATAAATCCCTGTAACAAGGGCATTGAAGCCGGAGGGTTCAGTTTTGAATAAAAAATCAAAACCGGAATTGATTTCTTATTTCTATTTTTTTTTACCGCACTGTGTATATGTAAATGCACACATATTTACAAACATTTTAGTAAAGTAAGTTTTAAAGCAGTATCATGCACATTCGACCATCACGATAGCTGTTGTTTCATATTAATTGCATGCCACCCATTTGCGAGGAAGCTAAATATCGGTCATTTGTTAGATTCAGTGATTATTTCCAGAAAATCACAATAGTCATTCCATGAACAAAAATATCCTGTAACTAAATTTTAATTAAATTTTTAATATAAGATATTAAAAATATTCCACAAATCTCTTACACAATTAAAAAAGCCAATTATCTATAAATATTCCCACCGCAATCAGGTTTCGTGGATGTGACTAACTTATGCACGAAACACAACAAATGCATTTAAACTTTCATAACGTTATCGCGTTCCTTGTTCAAACACACATATATTTAATGTGACAGATCATATTTTATGAAAGCAAATGAGGTTTTAAAAGAGGATTAGGTGAAAGAACTGGTTACTTACTACGGATGAGTGCTTTCTTTACGGTTTATTCACAAGAGGTATCAAGTAATTAGTATTGTGTGCATAGAAGCCGGAAGAAAGTCATTAAAATCATTCTAAATCGATTAGTTGGAATGTGGGATAAATACCAATTGGGATTGTCTATGAAATATGGAATTTTAAAAGAAGTCTTTGAATCGACAAAAAATGATAGAATTACGAGTTTTTAGTTTTTTCTCATGAAATGTTAAGGTATCTGACTACGACAATTTTTTTATAAAAAATAGAGATATGGGGATTTTTTGTTGTTTTTAGATTTGGTTTATAGTACATTTTAAGAAAAATATGCTAAAATTAAGAAACGAAAAAAAATTATTGTTACTAAATTGGGAAAAAATGGGTAAAAATTGACAAAAAATAACATAAACGTGCCTCATTCTGTACCAAAAGTTTGTGAACAAATTTTCAATTTTTTAATTCTGATGTGCTGCAATGTTATTCATTTTTGAAATGATATTCAGGATAAGAGATATTTTAATTTTAAAAAAACTAGAGCATTTTATTTTAGTTATATGAAATTGCTTAAAAAAATAGTGATTATATTCACATAAGGGACTGTAAATTTTGTAATAAAACAATGATTGATAAATTCGAAGGTTAAAACACCTCTACTATTATACAGAACATACACAAAAAATTTCGCAGTTAATTATTTTCAAAACTTTTTGAGCAATCGCTGTCCCAGTTTGCGCATTAAAAAAACACATTTCGAATAAAACGCGTTTTAAAGTATGACATCTTGCTTAAAGTAATGGCATTGCTTTTACTAAAACACTTGTAGTTTTTGTTCTAGTGAACGAAAAATAATAAACTTGGTATTTTTATAAAGCTCATAAAATGGCCTATAAAATCAATGAATAAATAAAATTTGGCAAATTTTGGTAAAATTTACAATTTTAGGGTAGTCGTATACCTTAAGATGAGTTTCGGATTCGAATCCTGGCTCTTAATTGGCTAAATTTTGTTTTCATAACTGATTGCTGACAAAAAATAATGGTCTTAAAATAATATTGGTTTAGTCAGACAGTTCTTTCGAGAAACCTTTTAAGGAAGCTAGTAAATTTAATTCTCTCTAGTTGCTACTCATTTGCATAATTATTGAAAAGTAAATGAGTGTATGGAAGGGGGAGAGGTTCATTGGAAAATGCAGACAGAATCGAAAGAGTGCAAAAACAAACCTTACAAATTTGTATGATAAAAAACACAAGTTTGGTTGAAAGCTATTTTTAATTCAGTAAAAGTTTGCATCGAGTATTACTATAATATTTTGATACGTACGTATTATTCAATCGGCCAATTTTTTTTAAGTAAAAAGATGTCGCCAAATGTCACGAGAAGCAGCCAATAGTGGAAAACCGTTCTCTCCCATGTCTGAACACAATAATAACAGCAATGAAGCATTTGGCGACATCTTTTGAATTGGCGATGTCTTTTAATTAGTACCGATTCTTTTTATTAAACGATAATTCAGAAAAGCCCTAAGAAGATTTCTAAAAATTGAAAGATTTCTAAAGCAGTAATTAAAAATGGATATTCTATTGATAACAAGAGTGATGTAAATAGTTTAGAACTAATTTTGTTAAATTTTATTATTTTTTTATCAACGCTACACGCTAGAGCTACTTAATGCAGTGGTGGGTAATTGTTTTGGCTCGAAAGCCACATTGTGGAAGCAGAGGATACCGGAGGGCCACCTTTTTAAAATGATTGCAATCATCCGTTAACTTCGCATCTCAGAAATGGTATAAATTGTACCATAATTTAACTCAGTGGCGAAACATCCCATGAGGGCCAAGGTCTATGTGCCCATATCAGTATACGTGACCTTGCGCCTTGAGGTGCATGAACAGGTGTTCCGGTCAGGGGATCAGTCTGGCGCGAAACCCTCGATGTTAAGTTCACAAGCAAGCTTTATCAACCCACTGAAGGGATGAAAGGCTGAGTCGACCTTGCCCAGCCCGGGGTTCAAACCTCGGACCTGTGGTGTGGAAGCGCGATGCACTATCACTCAGCCACTGGGCTTCAAATTGTCCATAAAGATCAATAATTATCTATACAAATAAATAAAATTGAAGTGTCTGTTTGTAATTTCAAATTAGCAGCTTTTTACTTAATGCACTAAAAGTATATACGGTACTCATAACAAAAAATCAATTTTTAAAATTTTTGTCTGTCTGTCTGTCTGTTTGTTCCGGCTAATCTCGGAAACGGCTGGTGCGATTTTAAAAATTCTTTCACTAATGGAAAGCTACATTAACGGGGAGTAACATAGGCTATATTTTATTCCCGTATTCTTACGGGGACGGAAACTATACGGGTGAACGTGAAACTCAATGCCAAGATGAACGCCAAATTGAACGCCAAGCTGAGCTAATGAAGTCGTTGTTTTGGTTACTGGCGACCGATGCTCTTCATGAGCCATAATAGTGTTACGCGCACATGATAATACGCTGACACGTGCCATAATTTTTTTTTATGATAGTTATCTCACTGTTCAGTTAAGTAGAGCATCGGCTGTTTCGTATGCACTTTTAAAAATCATAAATCAAGGCTTCATAAGCAAAAAGCAATGCAAGAAACAAAAAATTGATAAGTTTTACGGTTAGTTTTAATCCTTTCTTTTTTTATTTACATTTTTAGTCACATTTAAACAATAGTTATTATAATCCCAATCTATATCTATACAAATAAATAAAATTGAAGTGTCTGTTTGTAATTTCAAATTAGCAGCAATTGTTTGCGGGGGCGTTAGAAATTCCGATTTTTAAGTTATTAGACGTACAGTCTTGAAACTTAGTAAGTAGATTCCTCTCATAGGGTAGAGATACGCTACAAAATGGGTTTCGTGAAAATTGCCCTCAAGTGGCGTTGCGGGACTTAAGAGGCGTTATAGATAATTATTTTCATTTTAAACTATTAGACGCACAGTCTTTATATTTGATAAGTAGATTTCTGTTATAGAGTATGGATCAGCTATAAGAAGGTTTTGTGAAAACAGACCTCTAAATGGCGTTGCGTGGGATTTAGTGGCGTACTAGATAAATATTTTCGTTTTTAAACTACTTCACCTCCCTGCTTGAAAATTGGTAGGAATGTTTCTTTCATGGAGTAAATATCCGCTACAAAACAGGTTTGGGAAAAATTGACCCCCAAGGGGTGTTGCGGGGGGTTAAGGGCAGATATAAATAATTATTTCTATTTTTAAACTATTAGACGCACAGTTCGAAATTTGGTCAGCAGATTCCTCTCATAGGATAAAGATAGACGACAAAATGTGTTTTGTGAAAATCGACCCATAGGCCGCGTTGCGGGGGTTCAAGGGGCGCTATTGATAATTTTTTTTTTTTGCATTTTTAATTTATTGGACGCACAGTCTTCAAATTTTGCTAAGCAGATTCCTTTAATAGTGTGCAATTCCCCTACAAAATGGGTTTTGTGAAAACAGACCCAGAAGTGGCGTTGCGGGGGCTCAAGTGGCGTTATAGATAATTATCCCCATTTTTAAACTATTAGACGTACAGTCTTGAAATTTGATAAGCAGATTCCTTTCGTAAAGTAGAGAACCGCTACAAAATGGGTTTCGCGAATATGAACTACTAAGTTTAATTTCGGGAGATTAAGAGGCGTAAATGATAAATATTTCCATTTTAAACTATTTGATGATCCTGCTTGAAAATTGGTAGGCATGTTCCTTTCATGGAATAGAGTTCCTCTAACAAAGAGTAAAACGAAAATTGACCCCCAAGGAGGGTTGCGAGGGGTCAAGAGGAGTTACAGAAAAAAAATTCCTGTTTTTAATTGTTAGACCCATATACTTGAAATTTGTTAAGCATGTTTCTTTTGTTGAATAGGGATCCACTAAGAATGTATTTTAAGCAAATCAAGTTCTGGGGGGGGGTGCAGGGGGTTACTTGGACGTATTGACAAAAAAAAATTACTTTTTTCGAGCTACAAGGACTATAATAATGAAATTTGGTTTGCATTTTTCTTTTGTTGAGTTGAAATCCGCTAAGAGCGGTTATTTTGGAAAACGGCTCTCAACGGGATTACGGGGATATGGATAGTAAAACTTCTTTTTTTCTGTTAGATTTAGACTTGAAATTTGGCTTGCATGTTCCATTTACGGAGTAGAGATCCACCGAAAATTGGTTTTGCGGGAATCCACTTGGTTTTTGGGTTACGAAAGAGCAAACATCATTCTATGCTTCAATTTTAGAGATTTTAAGAAAACACAAATTAGATGAGTTCTGCCCCCTTTTTTTTATCAACAGGCGACAGTTACAGGTATAAGTATGTTTTTCAATACAATCGAATTCTTAATGCAGGACTTAGATATCAATAATTTATACATATATATAAGCAGTAAAAATTTATAAAACATCATGAAATTCCCAGCGAAGCGGGCGGGTAACAGCTAGTAAGTTAAATAAAATAGGGGCAGTTATATTCAATTTATTTACTGTGCTAATTTCATATCTAAAATGCACAAGCGCATTTAATATTAGAATCAGTTTAATGAGACCACAATGCTCTTTCTCTCTCTCTCTCTCTATATATATCACACTTTTCTGCAGTTCCTTTGAAACCAGGAATGAAATTGCTTGACGAAGCCTGGAAGTTAATATCAGCCAACAAGCATCTATATTTGCTCTTGTTGATCTTCATGCAAGTAAAGCATTGCTCACACAAAAAAAAAAAAAAAAAAAAAAAAATGTTGACTCAAATATAGAGAGCATTTTCTGTCTATTTGGTTTTCTGACTTTCTTGGCAGGCCACTATTTGCCCACCCCTGCCATAGAGTAACTAGCTTCTTGTAGTATTGAGACTAAATATTGTTACAAAAAATGTTTTCACAGTTATGCATAACTTTGAAATATATACTTCTAAAGACACTGAATATGTGATAGAATATGAAAAAAAATGTCAAAACTAAATTATAGTTTAAAAAAAAAAAAAAAACTAAAAAACACAATTTTTTATACTTAATCGAACTAAAAAGTAAAATATAATTCTTAATATAAGATTAAAATGATTAGAGAGGAAATTAATGTCATTGTTGTAAAAGCATGGGGTGCTTTGTACTACATTTTTACACTAACTCTGCATTTCGGAATAGAACTAGCAAGAAACTGTAACATTTGATATCAAGAACCCCACGCTTTTACCACAATGATACTAATTTTCTCGTTAATCATTTTATTCTTATATTAAGAAATATTTTTTACTTTTTAGTTCGATTAAGTATAAAAAAGTTTTTTTTGGTTTTTTTTTAAAACTTTTTAATTTGTTTAATTTTTTAGTTCGATCTGCTATAAAAGCGTATTTTCTTAGTTTTTTAAACTATCTTTTATTCATTGATGAATTAATCTTAAATGTGTCATTTTTTTAGAATCTGAAATACCCATTGGTACCCTTTCAGTGCGCCTATACGGCCTGGTTTGCAAAATGTATGAGCGCTTTCGCTTTAGAATTGTAACTTTATCTTTTAGTCACCAAATCTGGAAATGGGAAATCGTTAATCCTGATGATCCTGATCAGGACAATAGAACAAAAGTATTAAATTATTGTATTGTCATCGGTCCTTGACAAGTGCGTAAAATTTCGAATTAATCTGACCTTTCAAAGTGGGTTAAAATAGAGTTCAAAGATTTTGTTACTTACAGGTGAAGCTAATAAAAGCGTGTTTAAAATGATACCACATAAAATTCGAGCATGCAATTAATTAGCTAAAATGTTCACCAGTTTCGTTTTCACTAACTTACCCAAGCGTAAATACTTTTAAAAACTCTATAATTCCCAGTCTCTTTTAAAAACAAATTCAGTATGAATCAATCCACTCGAGAAGAATGGGGCGAAATCTACACCTGCCAGCGTATTGTTCCCGTACTTTGTTTTATTTTGTGTTGAAATAAGAATGTTTGAATTGGAACATATGCTTATTTGAGGTTGCCATTTACGCAAACGCAAAAACCGGAAAACGGTTCTGTTCTATAGCTATTCTTGCGTTACGTTTTTATCTAATTTGTCTTATCAACACAGCCGTTTTACATATTTGTTCTAGTTTAGTTTCAGACACGGTAATTGGCTTAAGTTCTTTAATTTGTCTACCTAACTATTCGAGTTAACTATTGGCTAATTAAACACGCAGAAATCCTCAATAAAGCACTATCAACGATATTTAAATGAGGATATATTGTGTAAATATCCCGTTTTGCAGGTTTATGATGTGTTAAATTTGTTCTAAAATTTCGTATAATTTTTTTAACTTTTTATTGTGCAGTATTTATTTATTTTAATTTATTTTATGTGTTTATGTTTTTGGTAAAGTTAACATAATTTTATAGTGCTAATATCTGAATTATTTTGGGAACAAATGAGCCCGAAAACATACAATTTGAAAGAAATATTTTCTTGAAAGATATTTATTATACAAATTAAAAAAACCTTAAAAAAAGATTAAAATAAAATTATTCAAAGTATTGAATTTGTAAACACAAAAATTTAGTATAAAAAAATTACGTTTTTTCAAATTTTAAGAAAACTGGCTTTTAAATGACTTCATTTAAATATTACGCTTGAATGCATGTAATTGATAAACTGATAGTAAACATTTAAGGAAGTTTATAATACACTGTATAAAATTTTTTTATCTTATTCTTAACATCCCTGAAAAGTTAAATTTTCAAGAGTAATCAATTTTAAATACGCATCATTTTATGCATCACCAATCTCTCAAGATTAGATTGACTGATACTGATAAGTAAAAGTAACGAATTATAAAAATCATGATTACTATTCTATTAACTTTATCTGAGAAATAAAAAAAATTTGATACTTATCACCACACAAAAAAAAAAAAAACTTTAAATTCTACTATCTAAAAAGCTAATCAAGTAATTATTTTTGCTCTCCTAATTCAATGAATTTGATTTCATTATTAACACCCTTTTATTATAAGCTTCACTTGTATGTAACGGAATCTTTTAACTCAATTTTTACCCACTTCAAAAGGTCAGATTAATTCGAAATTTTTCTCGCTTGTCCAGGACTAGTGACAATACAATAATTTAATTCAATTGTCCTGATCAGGATCATCAGGAGTAACGATTTCCCATTTCCAGATCCCATCCCGCATCTGACGACTCTTTTCAGATCCCATTTCCAGATTTGGCGACTAATTAAAGATCTGGCGACTGAAAGATTAAGTTACAACTTGTTCGATTAACTATAAAAGGTTATTTCTTTGGTTTTTTAAAACTATAGTTTATTTTTATTACCGTCTCTCTCACTGGCGTAGCTAGCTCTGAGGGGGCCCTGCATTAAGATTACTTCGGGGCTCTTTTTTATATACGAGAGCCCTGTTAGTGGGAGTGTAGTTACACATGTTGGGGCCCCAATAGCTTGGAGGCCCCGTATCATTGATATGGTGGTAACTACTGGCAGTCAAGTGAGATGATGATACCGGAGGTGGAACACCCCTCTCCAAACTTCCACGTCAAGTCAATGTTAGGGTTTTAAGCCTTGGCAGATTTATCATGCATCAGTCCCTCTACACGGCGGGTATTCAGTGGCACCAGGACTCGAACACATGACCCATTAAAGCCGGTTCCGAGGTCACACCCGTGCCCATTTGGTTACCATAGTCCCATTATGACCTAAAGGAAGTGTTAAGAATTTGCTTATTTTGAATACAATGGACTTAATTGTATATTTAACATTTTTTTTTGACAAAAAAAACATTGATTTCTATTTACTTTTAATTACATGTTAAAATATCTTTAATACACAGGCCTGCAATTCAAGTACAGCACAAATTCCCTTAATTTTTATATTTTTCTCAGTAAAAAAACCACAAAATATGTATTTGTTCTAGTTTTTCAAGTATACGAGGGTGAGTCGGAAAATAAGTCTCCCCTGTCGACTGCGGTCAGAGTTGTGTATGAAAGTCAAAACATATAAGAAGACATTAAAGATAAGACTTAACTTTATTTTTTCCACATAAGTACCAAGTACATTGAGACATTTATCATACCACTTGATAAGCTTCGAAAACCCCTGCAGGAAAAACTCAGGGCTTTGCGTACGGAAGAAGCATTTACTTGTGCTTGGACTTTTTGGAGGTTTGAACCAAGATGTCACAGTACCTATGCGGTATTGTGACACCCTGTCGAAATTGAAAGAGGTGATACGGAAAAAGCGGCTTGGGTTTCTCAGATCTGGCGTTCTGTAGATGACAATGCGAGACCACACTCGGCGACGGCAACGTAAAACCGTACTGCAACTCTTGGTTGGGAGCACTTATATCATCCGCCACACAGTCCTGATCTCGCACCAAATGATTTTCATCTGTTTCTGGCTTTGAAGAAGAATCTCGCTTGAAGGCGCTTTGGAAGCAATGCAGAAGTCAAACAAGCTGTTAAACGCTTTTTCCGTATGCAAAGCCCTGAGTTTTTCATGGAGGGCTTTTTGAAGCTTATCAAGCGGTATGACAAGTGTCTCAATGTACTTGATACTTACGTGGAAAAATAAAGTTATGTCTTATCTTTAGTGTCTCATTCTATGTTTTGACTTCCATGCACAATTCTGACCACAGTCGACAGGAGAGGCTTATACTCCGACTCACCATCGTAAAAAAAGTAGTGTCAATTGTACTTTTCCACAACTGTTCCTTTTCATTAAAATTTTTTTTAAAAGTTACCCAAATACTTACTGAGTATATAAATTTTCTTCTTATTATATTTGGCAACAATAATTCACTTATTCTGTTTATTTAGCTAATTCTTATACAAGTAAAGTGTAATGACCATTTCTAATTTATTTTTTTCAGGTGTTCTTATATCCAAAATGATGCACCCCCAGTTAATAATATTCCTCTTGTGCTTGATTGGAATGAATGAGGCGGACAGAGTTGTGATGACGAACAATGGACCAGTTCAGGGAATTACAGTGGCTTCAGACAACCATCAGCAAATCGAAGCATTCTTAGGAATCCCATATGCCGAGCCCCCAGTCGATCGACTCAGATTTCAAAAACCTGTTCCGAAGACTTCGTGGTCGGGCGTGTTCGATGCTTCTACATTACCTCGAACTTGTGCCCAAAATCTCACCGAGAACTACTACTGGGAACCGAGTATCGAAAACATGACAGAAGACTGTCTGTATTTAAATTTATGGGTACCTTACTCCAAAAGATCAAGTAAACTCAAGCCGATCGTAATTTATTTTCACGGTGGAGCTTTCAACGTCGGATCTGGCAACCAAGCAGCCTATAACGGAATAAAACTTGCCCAGTTTGGTGACATCATAATGGTTACTTTCAATTACCGAGTGGGTGTAATGGGATTTTTCTCAGCCTTCATAGATGAGGCAGATGGGAACATGGGAGTTTATGATCAAATTTTGGCAATGAAATGGATACACGATAATGCAAAGTATTTCGGAGGGGACCCTGACCACATTGTCCTGATGGGAGAAAGCGCGGGGGCCATGTCTATTTCGGCTCATATTGTATCACCAATAACAAGAGGCATGATCAAAAGAGTTATACTGATGAGTGGATCCGCTACTCTGCCTCTGAGTTTGGATGACAATGTAAAACTTTACGAAACATCTCAGAAAGTAGCCACCTTGGTGGGATGCGCTGACAAAAAATTTACCCTCAGGGACAATCCTAGTCTTATAGTCCAATGTATGAAACGTCTGCCAGCGGAAAAATTGACAGCTGCTGAGGGTCTTCTGAAGCAAACTAATCCTATAACTTTTATACCCAGGTCAGGGGATAAGTATTTGACAAGACCCATTATTGATGAGCTGAAGGACGGCAATTTTAAAGATATGGAGATGCTCGTTGGCATAAACAGAAACGAAGGTACATTTTTCCTGTCAGTCGCTGCACCTCAGTATTTTGGAAAATATGGGGTGAATGCAGTGAAAACGATATCAAGGAGATTTGCCCACCAACTCATTCGGCTCATGTTTGGTTTCATGGGACAAAGCAATGAGAAAGATATTTCAGATTTTTATATAAATTCTATTGAAAATGGAACTTCGGACAAATATACCCACGCTATAGCTAATTCCCTTGGCGATTGTCTGGTAAGTTGTCCGGATGTTTTCAATGCTGAGTTCCATTCCATGAGAAATCCGGTCTATTTTTACTTATTCAGTCGTAGACCGTCATCAACACCTATGGATGATTGGATCGGGGCTACTCATTATGATATAATTCAATATGTGTTCGGAAATCCCATCTTCGAGAATTTTACTGCTGAAGAAGAAAAGTTCTCTCACAAAATAATGTCAAGATGGATGGCTTTCATCAAAACAGGGTAATGTTTTTAACAAGTATCTAGATTTTTTAAAATATATATTTGTTCTTAATTTAATAAGTTTTTAAAATTTAAAGAGACTTGCCGTTTGGTTGAAAAAAAAAACAAATTTTCGAAGAGAAAATCCATTGAGACACTAATGGTTAGAAGCATCTTTCTAGCAATGTCATTAAAAACATAAAGCGATTACAGCCTTTCTTGTAGTAATAACATAATAAATAATATTTTGTTTATATATATATATATATAACTATATACAGTCGACTCTCGCTAATTCAAAGTTGGAGGGACCAATTAAAAATTTCGAATTATCAAGAGGGTGAAAAAAACTCCCAAAATACACGAAGAAAATTTTTTATAATGCATTTAAATTTGAAATAAAAAAACAATAGTATATATGTATAAAATTATTTTAAAGTATTTTTAAAAGTGCATATCATACAGTAAAAATATTATACCGAGATGAAAAGGTCCTGTATTGAAAGAATATATTCAATACATGCATACACAATCCTACGCATCTCTTCTTCACAACATAGAGAACCATCCTTTCTGAACATATGTGTAACAAAGCCACGTGTTAAACAAAGATATGGACGGCTGACAACAGGTGCGGTAGATCTATTGTCCACTTGAAGTAGGAAAGCAATAAAAGTTTCTTTTCGCCTGAGGAACGGGAAAACCCAAAGAAGGGATATTAGATAGATAGTCATCAAGGGGGGCTACGTTTCAGGAAAGACACGCACAGACAATACAACGCAAAACTTGTAAACTCGAACCTGTTTGCCACAGGACTGTACTTGATAGTGAGTTTTCGAATTGTCGAGAGTTTTATAAGATAGCTTCGAATTATTACGTGTTGTAGTCTGACAAGCCGCAAATTTTACTTCAAAATATTGAGAGTACCAAAACGTATTGTTTTAGTTCGAAATATCAAGAGTTTTTCTAGGGACTGAGCATTTGCTTCGAATTATCGAAAGGTTCATATTATCGAAGGTTTGAATTATTGAGAGTCGACTGTATACATATATATAAGACTATATATATTAGACTATAAGACTATATATATTTCGCCTGCCTAGGGGTTTCCATGTCGTTTAATCCGACACTGACGAGAGAGTAAAATAGATATTTTGAGTCGAAACTGCATGGTACGAGACATTTCAGTTCTGTTGTATTAATCATTGAAGAACGGATAATGATATGTCGAACAGAAATTAAGAGTTAGACATAGATTTAGCAGTAATTGCACTATATTTTACTTATCCTAGTTATATATTTTGTTCCCTTTACTCAAGGTTTTTATTATTCCTTTCAAATCGAGAGTTAAATAACTTGATGAAATAAAAGGATGAGTAAGTTTTTATTTAAATTCTTTGCGAGTCTCTCTCATGTGATCCCACTGCGACATGGTAATTTCAATATTAATAAAATACATTTCAAAAGCTTTTTTTAAATCATTTATTCGTTTATTAAAGCTTTTGATAATCTTTTCAAAATAAGTTAGATTTGCAGAGGGATTTAACTTACTCGACTCTATCAAATAAGTACGAGGGCATTTCGAAAAGTAAAGATACACCGTACGCCAGAGGAAAAGAAAAGTTTTGGATAGCAAGTTGGCAACACAGGTGTTAACCTTGAACCGTTAGTTTTCTCCTCGCGGTCGTTCGGCATTTCAACGTTGATTCTGTTTGTAGTAGGTCGTGTTTAAAATGGCTGCGCCGATTCAGAATCCCGCCAAATGCGAAGTGCGCTCCGTCATACGTTTCCTTCATGCAAAAGGTCAGCGACCAGCGGATATTGTCAAAGAAATTGTTTCTGTTTATGGGAACATTATGAATCGACAAAACGTAACGAAATGGTGTCTTCATTTCTCTGAAGGTAGGACCGATGTTCATGACGAATTAAGAACAGGTCGGCCATCTGTGATCTCTGATGCCCTTCTTCAGAGAACGGAGGAAGCAATTCGTGCGAATAGACGTCTCAAATTGAAAGAATTGCATCAGATCATACCGGAAGTGTCAATGACAACTCTTTATGAAGTTGTGACTGTCAAGTTAGGGCACAGGAAATTGTGTGCGCGCTGGGTTCCAAAAATGTTAACGGAAGAACACAAAAAGAAAAGGATGGGCTTTGCACTCGACTTCCTCACACACTATGCAGAAGCAGGTGATGAGTTCCTTGATCACATTGTGACAGATGACGAGACGCGGGTTTATCACCATACACCTGAATCCAAGCAACAATCAATGCAATGGCGCCATTCGAATTCACCAAAAGCCAAGAAATGCAAAACCGATTTCGGCGAAAAAAATCATGGCTTCTGTTTTTTGGGACAGACAAGGCATTCTTCTGTTGGAATTTATGCCTCCCGGAACGACAATTAATTCTGCTGCATATTGCCAGACTTTGAAACGTCTTCGAAGGGCAATTCAAAACAAACGCTGGGGAATGCTGACAAATGGAGTCCGCTTGCTTCATGACAACGCTCGGCCTCACACAGCGCTCGTAACCAAACACTACTCAAGCAATTGAAATGGGAAGTATTGGACCATCTGCCATACAGCCCGGACCTTGTGCCCAGCGACTTTCATTTATTCCGTTACCTGAAGTCACATATTGGTGGAAAATCATTCCACGACGATGATGAGATCAAAGATGAAGTTGAAATGTGGTTCCGACAACAGGCGGTAACCTTCTATGACTGTGGGGTACAAAAGCTTGTGCACCGACTTAACAAATGTTTGGATAACGGGGGTGATTATGTCGAAACTAATAAATAATCCAGTTAATAAGATGTAACTGACGTTTTCTAAATAAATGTTTTTTTTTAAGGAATGCGAGCCATTGTATCTTTACTTTTCGAAATGCCCTCGTATTATAATACAATTTTACTTGTCTTGTGCGATTTCTAAGCAATAATCTCCTAATGATGAAACTCGGATTCTGCTTTCTGAGTCTTTTACAAAGAGTCTCCTCTGACCTTGGCAATACTTCTATTACACAGACTCGGAAGCCCAGTTTACACTTTCTCCTATTTTTCCTCTTACTTTATGTTTATACAGGGTGGGACAAGTACAAGTGGCCCGGAGAAAAGAGTTCCAGGTTACAAAGAAAAGGAGATAGTTCGCTAACCATGTTGCAAAACTAGATATTGCAGACGACCACCATGCATCTCCTAGCATGTTCGGGCCCTGATCAGCAAGTTGCAAAAGGCAGATCGAAGTTCGAATGCTGGAATTGCTGCAGTCTCATCAGAAATGTTCTGCTATAGTCCCTGAAGACTATGAGGTTGTCGCGATACACCTTGGACTTGAGAGTACCCCATGAAAAGTAATCTCTCACTGACAAATCAGGTGATTTGGGTGACTAGCTAGGGCCGAGACTAGACTGACCTCTGCTAACAACTCTGTCAGGAGTGAAGGTTGGGTAAATATGATCCATGGTTCGGCGGGATATATGGGTAGTTGCACCATCCAGATGGAAGTAACTGTAGGTCTTTTCTACCTCAGGTAATATTGCCACAAGTGGATTCAAAATGTTGGAAATATAACGCTTTGAATTTACCGTCTGATGAAAGAAGATGGGACCAATAATGCGTTGAGCACAGACATTGTTCATCAAGCACCAACCTTTTGATCATACAATGGAGTATGGTGGAAATTATGAGGATTCTCTTGCTGCTCAGAGCCGGTCATTCTCTGAGTCGGCATAACCCTTCAGGTGAAACCAGAATTCATCAGAAATAAAGAAAATATCTATTTCCAAGCCATTCATTGTTATCTCAGTAAACAACTTCATGTGTGCGTCACATTCACGTCTAATCGTATCCCTCGTCCGAGCCACTTGTGGTTTCCCCATCATTTTTTATAATTCGGCATATACCTTTCTCCTTTAATTTGCTACTCTTTTACTTAAATAGTATTTTGCAATTGCATATATCACAGTTCCGTTATAAATGGAGGTTCTCATTCTATAAGTAACGTAATAAAGTTAAAAATAAAGGTTACTAAAGGGAAATGTGCATAAGAGTCCGTTACATCTTTTTTTTTCTCAACATTTATCCAGAAAATTATCTAATAAAACATTCATAGGGTTAATATACAACCTTTGACAATAAATTTCGGTGAATAGTCCTGTAAATTTATTGTAGAGGAAATATTAACAAAAGTTACCTGACTGTCCTTTGAAATAGTTACCCCTCATAACTAGGCACCCCTGAGATCTACTATACAAGTCCAGGAAACTTTGCAAGAAGTCTTCTTTTGGGATGGATATTAAGAGCCTCGTCACGTTTCGTTGGATGTTAAGAATATCGTTAATATCGATAACACATTTTTCTCATACCTAAATTCTGGGTAACGATTTTTCGCACGGATTCATGGTTAATCTACAGTTCATCAGCTATCATACGCACAGTTGATTGACGATCTTTAGTGATTAATCACCTCACTTTCTCAATGTTTTCGTCTCTGACGGAGATCGCCAGTCTTCCGCTCTGGGGGTTGTCAGAAAAACTTTCCCGGCCTTCTCGAAAACGGGCGAACCACTTGTACACACACTTCACGGACAGTGTTTGATCTTCATAAACACGTACCAGCATCGCATAAGTTTCTTTTGGTGTCTTTCAAAGCTTTAAGTTGATCTTTTGTTCGTTCATTTTCCTGTTCTCAGTTATGAACCAACGTACTAAACAAGCATTTTGTAAAACAAGTCTTACATGGAACACAAATGAGTCTCAACTGAACAATGGTGGGACTGATGGTCAACACCTGCCACTATGCATGCGCAACGTTTTGTTTCGTCAGTGTTGCCAGATCGGCCGTTCTGACTTCATTCACCGAACTTTATTATCAAAGGTTGTAACAACTATTTTATACTTAGAAAATTTTGCAGAACATATTTTCGTATTCAAAATGTAACGTAGTCTTACATAAACTCTTTTTTCATTTGAAACCTCATAAATATATATATATGTAGCTTACTCACTTACTTACCTCTCTTTTTCAGCGTTCCTGATATACCAGGTGAAATAACCTGGCCGCTTTACAAGCACGATAAACAAGAATACTTGGAGTTGAACGACGAAGAAGTTGTTCGAATGAGACCCGACAATTACCGTTGCGAGTTCTGGAGGGACAGGTGCCGAGCGCAAATCGATGACAAGATTTATTCAAAAGTGCGGAGAAGCTTGATGCCTGTTCGCAGCAGCGGCCACCGATGGGAAGCAATCTATCTTCTCAAGATTGCTTCAGTTTTGCTTGCCTCTATATGGACGATGGTTGGCTTTATCTGAAGCCTACAAATGCCAAAACTCCCATAATGACTTTTGCAGTCATGGCTTAGAGACATTGATGAACTCTTCCCTTTGATAATCAACTTTGATTATTGCTTAACTTTGTTGAGCATTTATAAATTTCGGAAGATTTAATCCAGCGGTCGCCAACCTTTAGAACTTCATGGACCATTTAATGTATAATTTTATATTTGGCGGACCATTAATATGATTTACCACTGTATGGCGACCACTATAACTGTATTGCCACTTATTTTCATAACTATTTACGTTTTTCAATGTCACTGAAAAAGAACTCCTCGAAGAGTAAGAACAAACTGGCAACGCAAAGAAATATCAACAAACTAAAGTGGTATGCTACCAGTTTAGCACGTGGTTGCCAATTCTCACTTTCAAACATCGCTAGGTATACCGGTAAAAGTGGCTATCGTAAAAGTCGCTAAGCTCAGAAGAAATTTTGCTAAAAATAGTAGCTAAAAATATAAAAAATATCCCAATTTTTCTGTGAGTGTGTGAGGACTATCAAAAATTTCTAATGAACCACCGATTCGCGACTGTTTATTTAATCTAGCTGGGTACTTCTTTGTCTGAAATGAATGTCACAATCAAAGGAAAACAATTCATTATGTATTAGTATGCACAATTCATCATCTTAAAGAGAAATCTAGTAAGATATTTCACAACCTTTTATAAAATCATTAAGGAAAAACCGCCAAGGTGATTTACATGCCGGAAAAATAATTTACGATGGATTCAACGCAGTCATATGGTTTGTTTTAATTTTCAAAATAGAGTTTGTGTAGTGGCCTGTTGGTGACATTTAAAGACTTTTACCTCTAAAGATACAATCGAGTTTAATATAAAAAAACCATTGTAGAGATTAAATTCAGTCAAGGCTGAAAATCTATGCGATTAAGAAGCTTCTAGCATCGGTTCAATTTGTGTGTTGTCCGTTGCTCACCGTCATTGTTATTGCACATCGTCAGCATTCTATTATGTTACTTTTGTACACAACATTTATAAAATGTAATGGAAATAAATACATTTTTCCATGATAAGAAAAATTCAGGCAGCACAGCGATTGCTCGAAGGTAATAGTCTATTACCTCTGCACAAATCAGAGTTACTTAATGGTATTATTGTTACAGACATTTGTTGATCAACTAACTGTCAAATATGAGATGTTTTTTTCTTAATGCATTCAATAAAAATCGAATATTAATCTGCATTTCAATAATATCAGAGCAAATTTGCTTTTCATAAAAGTAAAGATAGTTTTGCTACATTGATTTTAATTGCATTTTTATTTAGATTATTTAGGAACTTGATAAGAACAATTGATTTCTTGTTGATTGAATAGTTCTTATAGTTTCTGTGAGAATCTTAATTCCGTTAACATTTTTTGAAATAGAGAAGAATTGAAATTTTTAGGAGTTTGAATTCTTTGCTAATTCTTGGTTTTCAAGAAGTATAACTATATGTGCCTTTTTAACTAATTATTTCAGAAATATTTATTTAACAAAAAACGAAAGACTATAATACTCAAAGAAATAACTAAATAAAAATTTAATTTATAATTAAAAAATTTTGCTACCACAGGTTGAATTTTAAGAGTATAAATTCTGAAATACTTTTCCTTTCCCCTCTCCTCGATTGATTAATGAAACTTTTTTTAAACTATATAATTCTTCTCTTCATCCAAAGTTTATTTAAAACTGTACAATCAATAGATATATGACGTAACCTCAGAAGATTGTACCGGACTTACCTGTTAATGACATTGACATAGATAAAACGCAAATGTAATGTGGTTGTAAATTATTCTACATTTGGTTATAAAAATTAATGAAAATGATTAAAAATACTTATGAACTATCTAAAATTGATTGAAAATGAGTGAAATTGGGATTGAAATTTATTTAGCTTTATCGATGAGAAAAAAAAAGAATGTTTCTTTATCGAATGTTGGATAACTTTAAATTGTTTGAAAAATATTTGTGTGGTTTATTTTTTATGAATTGTTGATTTACACCTGTCTTATATATCATGCTCTTAGAAAGGAAATTGAATGATTTTATATGGCATGTATATCTTTGTAAGCTAAAATATATTTTATTTTTGTATAAATAATAAAGACGTTTCATTTTGCTTTGTATTAAAAAGTAAAGTAATATTTTTAGATCTTTACTTTATACGTTTTGTAATAAATAAATATTTTAAATACCTTGATTCTAAACATTGAATCTCTTTAAAATAATTAGAAAAACAATTGCAAGTCTAAAATCAAATGGAATTAACGGATAAAATTAAGATATGTAAATATTTATTCAGAATCATCAAATACTTTTGAGGTAAAACTTGTTTTTTTTATTCGTTTATTTTTTTATTCATAAGATTTGTGTATCTTTCGTGTCTTTTATTATTCTGTCTGAGTGTTGAATTGTTTCACCATTGTTTGTACAGAAATATTGTTTTTTTAAAGTGTAACACGCAATGTGAATAAGTATTGCATGTTTTTTTCCCCATGGTTGATATTTGCTTATCAATGTGCTCAAATGTTATTCAAAACAGATACTTTTAATATCTGTAGCTTATTTTAAAGGAATTGTTCCTTTATACATAGACTCCCTGTTTTATAAAAAGCATATTTGCTTTTTCGAAAACATATCCCATATTTTAAAAATTTAACTACAATTTGGTGATAAGGGTTTTGTTTTGAAAAAAAAAAATTAGTCTTTTTAAGTTTTATTTTTAGAATATAAAGTTATACTGAGAGAACGAACAAAAAAGTTGGTGGCAAGAGTTTTTAAAAACAGGTATATTATTAGTTCTAAAATTTTTATAATTTTAGCTTTATTAATAAAAAATAATTTTAAATAATTAAGAAGTTCATTCTCAGAAATTAGATACAAATACATTAGAAATTCGTAATTACATTTGAATATTACTTTTACAAGACAAAAAAAACCCCTAGGAATGATTTACTTAATAATTAATGTCACATTTAAATAACGTTGTAATATAACTAAATTTTGAGCTACTTTAGAAAGGGCATAAAAAATTATTGTGATAGAATTACGTGCTATTATGTTTTGGTAAATATACATGAAAATTACGTAAAGTTAAATAAATCTTGCGTAAAACGAATTTTTGTTTTTAGTAATAATTTAATCAGTTATTAATATTCTGTAATCACTCAAAAATATTCTGATATGGTTGCAATATAAGATAGGAATAAATAGAAATATTTTTTAGTTTTATTGTTTGTTTCTCATTGTTCATCTGCAATTATCATTGTACCTGATGATTACATGTTTGTTGTTGTAATTCAAAGAACAATAAAAATATTTCATTACAGTCCAAGTTCTTAATTCCATAATCCAAATGAATTTTTAAAAAATATTTTTCAAAATTTGTTGAAACACAATAAATGCATTTAAAAACTAAATTTTTCATCAAAAAACACAAATAAATGTCATGTATCAAGATTGGTTTATTCTCTAAAATAGGTGAGAAATAATGGTGGATTAAAGCGATTTATTGACACAACGCTTTGATATGTTGTAACAGCCCGAAGTTGCGACTCTGGACAAGGATTGAAAAAGTGCTAGTAATCGTAAAAAGTGTATGTGCTTGTTTCAAGAATAATATACAATGCAATTCAAAGTTTATCACAGCAATCCTTGCTCTAATAATGAAAAGTAAAATAAAGGCATTTCATAAAATTTTAATTAATATTCTCTTACCGTTTTGTTTGAGAAAGTTAATGAAGGAAAGTCAATAATGTCCCCTGACATATCCATTAATGATTGGGAGTTAGGATGAATACCAACAATGGTAAAAAAATATTTATTAATCCTTTAATAGTCTCACAAACCCAGGGAAGGAAATGCACTTATAAAAAGTATTGGAGCAACAGCGTGGAAGAGACGAGATATTTAATATTTAATTATGTGTAGAAACATTTACTTTTGATGTAAGTGATGTAATGTACGTTCTAAACAATCGTAACTTCTGTCTCAGGTAATAGACTTCTGGTCGAACTTGTTCTAATTTAAATATCTTATTGACTGAACCGTCAATTATCAATTATATATATTAATTAATTAATTGATGAGTCACTCTCATCTGGCTTTCAATTACGTTAATCACTAACTTCTGTCATCTAACACCAAACATCTCTCTCTCTCTCATCTAAAAGTTAATGCTTAAATATAAACCCTGATTTACATAGATCGCATCTTCTTCTTCGGGAGAAAGTTTTCACTTGAACAATATTTAGAGTGATAGATTTTCCCCAAGAGGATTAGTAAAAGGCACGCGAATAGATCCGTTACAAGTTCACACAATTTTTTCATGAAGCAACAACATTTGTTCCCAGCATATATTTTTTTGATAATATTTAAATATAACTATATCTGCAACGTATTCTTTTTTCTCCCTTTTTTGTTTAATTAATGTTAGCAATATGAACAATAATACGTTATATAATTTGATTTTCCTTATTATTTATCAATTAATCATCCGCATTAGGGGTAAAATGTATTTTTCGAAGCATTTTAGGTATTTATTATCAATTAATTTACAAAATAACTTTGAAATTATTTATTTTTCACTCCTTAACGATCTTTCATTAGTTATTTCAGACATTGTATGAAATAACTGAATTATACATTGTAACGGTAACATATACAATCGTCGAGAAAAGAGACACCTTAATAATTGTCGCTATTTTTATCATAGCTAAATCAAATTAGTAACACCCTGCAATTGGCTAAAAGAATAAAATAAACAACAGCGCTACCAGTTAATTCATTATAGCAATCTATATTGTTAAAAACTTCTACAAAATAAATTTTTTAGTTAGATGAGATGTGACACAAAAAAACGAGACTGGTCCAATAAATCATTGTACATAAAGAATCAGTTCTCCGTGACAAGTGTGTTGAAGGTGTGACCTCCGTGTGTTTGCATTAACACATTTCTGCATTTGGTGGTGTCATTGCTGGTAACACTTCTGGAACGAGGTTTTTGGAAGGCCCTTCAGGAAATTCTCCGTTTTTGCCTGAACCTCTTCAATTGAGGTAAAATGGGCTTCTTTTAATCAAGATTTAACTGTAGGAAATAAAAAAGTCGCATGAGGCCAAATCAGGTGAATAAGGAGGATGCCCCATCATATTAATGTTTTTGCTGGTCAGAAATTGTTTGACAGATAGGGCCGTGTGAACGGGCGCATTGTCTTGGTGCAACAGCCATCCATCACTCCTCAATTCTGGAATTTTCCCCCCAACGAAGTCATTTTAGTACTGTAATTTCGTTGTGTTGATTAACAGTCTGACCACTGATGTGAGTGAGAACCTTTTTATATCACGAATTTTGGCAAGTTTTGGTCTGTAATTGCTGACCTTGGGCACCCAACACGTTCATCATCTTCCACACTGACCCTTCCCCCTGAAAACATCTTACACCGGGGGGGGGGCAAACCTTTATGGATTAACGGGTCATTTTTTTCTAAAGAAGTGTTTAATGAAGTATAGACGTGCCGTCAAATAAATTTTACTCGATATTGTTGGGAAAATAATAAAACTAAATACAAACAACACAAAACCCATTATTTACTACGAAAAAATACCTTTTGCACTGTATAGTTATAAATGTCTTAGTTATACGTGTAATTCAAATTATATAAAGTAAACATTAGTGTGACTTCCATTGTTGCAGATTGGAAGTCAAATAGCTTGTATTAGGATTCTAACATGTTTCTTTTAGTAGAATGCATGCTGAATTGGAGTTATCTGCCAAACGGATTCTAAGCAATTAATTGTTTTTGCTGTGGTTCACTTTTTCGACAAGAGGATTTGTCATTTGCTTCAAAATGCCGTTTTACAGACGATGTTTTGCATACCACTATTCCAGAACATAAATCATACCGCTTTGTCACCTTTACTAATGATGCCATATTTCTAGATTCACCAAAATTGAAATTCTCTGTTACACTTATTATCTTGCACATTTGTTCGTTTGCTGAACTAGCCATGTTAAATAAAACTTAAAATTCGTAAATATAACACAAATAAACTTTAAAATACAGTTGTGTCAATGAAATTGACTATGCTATGCGTAGACAAACTTTGCATCATTAGTAATTGTAGTCCACTACCAAACTAGTGCAACACTTAACAAACGAGTGTGCTCCCCGCGACCGATCACTTGCGTTTGTTCGTAATATTTCATAGTGAACTGTATTATTTTGAAATAAAATGAAACCATTTTGATTGCTGGGGTGCCCAAATTTTTGTGCCGCGTGCCACTGGTTCGCCCCATCCCTGTCTTATACCATTCAAACATATGTTCACGAGACTACGATTTATCTCCATAAGTCTCGGTAAAAATTTGAAGTGTTTTAGTGGCTGATTTTTTGTTTCACAATAAGAATGTTTTTGTTTCATTGATTTTTTTATTGAATAAATGCAAATATACACATCTATGTCAATAAAATGTACTCTAATATATTTAATTTGTTGAATATATGGTTTTTTTTAATATCCTTCAACACACGAAACAATATTTCAGTCCACTCAGTTTCATTTCAAACGATTTTCACTTTATTTTGCTCTATCAGCTCAATGCAAGAAACAAAGCTACAAAACATGTAAAGAATATTAATGCAGCATGTGGAGATCGGACAAAAAACCAAGGTCAGTGATGGTTCCAGAAATACACTCAAGAGCCAAAACATTATGACCATCCCTACAATTTGCAGTGAACTCGCCTGGATGACGTGGAAGGCACGTGATCAGGTGGAAGTGGTATTTAACTGATGCTGGAGAGTCTGAAGAATCCTTCTTTCACTTACTTCTGTGTGTGATGGGAAAGGCTGCGGATCTAAGCGAATTTGATAGAGGGCAGATTGTAATGGCACGAAGGCTCGGAACAAGTATTTCCGAATCTGCACGACTCGTGGGTTGTTCGCGATCTACAGTTGTTAGTACTTATGAAAAGTGGATGAATGACGGTGAAACCAGCAGTAGACGACATGTGTTGGACGTCCACACGCTATCAAAGAAAAAGGTCGTCCGAGACTGTCTCGCTTGGTGAAGCAAAGCCGGAGCCAGACAGTGGCTCAGCTGATAGCCCAATACAATGCAGGGCCAAGTAGAATAGTATCGGAGTACACTGTTCAGCGGTCACTGTTGGATATGGGGCTACGCAGCAAAGTCCTCCTCGTGTGCCTTTGCTGACCAAGTGTCATCGCCAACTGTGCCAGCGCTGGGCCCGGAAACATCGAGACTGGTCCATGGATCAGTGGGAGAGAGTTGCCTGGTCAGATGAATCACGGTTTGTCATTCATCACGCCGATGACCGTGTCAGGATACGCCGTCTTCCAGGCGAACAGTTGCTCCCTCAATGTACAGTAGGTCATACACAGGCCGGTGGTGGAGGTATTATGCTTTAGGGAACGTTCTCTTGGGCGTCTCTGGGACCGTGGTTGTGGTAGAGCAGACCATGAATGCTACAGGGTATCTGAACATCATTGCGGACCAGTTGCACCCTTACATGGCCTCTGTTTTTCCAGCTGGAAATGGAATGTTCCAACAGGACAACGCCCCGTGTCAC
This sequence comes from Trichonephila clavata, assembly GCA_019973975.1. Classification (NCBI taxonomy): domain Eukaryota; kingdom Metazoa; phylum Arthropoda; class Arachnida; order Araneae; family Nephilidae; genus Trichonephila; species Trichonephila clavata. Next base: position 3,416 of record BMAO01030642.1, on the reverse strand, counting down.
AAGGCTAAAATTGTGTTGGAGTGGTTCCAGGAACATGATGCTGAATTCCAGTTCATGTCCTGGCCTCCCAACTCACCGGATCTCAATCCGATAGAACACATTTGGGATGTCATGAAACGGCAGCTCAGAGTTCAAAGACCACCAATTCGCAATATCTCGGATTTGCGTGACCGTTGCTTAAACATCTGGTACAATCTGTCTCCGGCCATCTACCAAGGACTTGTGGCATCCATGCCAAGGCGGGTTGAAGCTGTGTTGCGCTCCAAAATTGGGCCAGCTCGTTATTGACAGGTGGTCATAATGTTTTGGCTCTTGAGTGTATTTTGAGACAGGAATTACAGTCTATGGAAGACGATCCTCGTTTCGGAAGATCGAGGTGCTCGTCAAAATGCCATCGCAGCTCTTTAGGAAATAACTGAGAAGCTTAGATTTGGTAATTTTACCATTGATCGAGATCTGCCAATGTTAAAGTTAAGAAATTGGGTCGCTAAGTTGCCGTAATTTTAAAAAGAAAACACACATTGTTTATGACAGCGATGTGTTGACATTTTAGGATAGGTGACAATGTAATTTTTTATAAAGTGCAACAAAGTGAAGATAACCTGGAAAATATTCTGTTTTCCTGCGTATTTTACTTGTTGAGCATGGAAAATTTCAAGTTGATTTCTAGCATATAAATTCTCATAATTGTACACAAAGAACACGCAAAGTGTAACGGGCGAAAATATAATACAATTTCTATAGAAGACTGCAAATATGAAAAAAATGGAACGCTCCTAGAAATTAATTTTCTTAAAAATTGATACAGAAAACTTTTATACTGTTGTTCCCCCTATATTAAAAACATTAGATGGGCTCCATATGGAAGCAAGACATAGTTCGCCATCACAAATTTATGAAACAACTCAATATTAATTCGCAAAATTATAGCATGTTTACTCACCTATAACACTGTGCTCTAAAAATTTAGAGACCTACTCCAATTTAATTCTACATTTTTATGTTAAATCACATTTCTGTTTAGAGCTACAACAAATGAAAAAAATACGAATACAAGATAAAAAATTGGATACATTGAAACAAAAAATAACAGAAAAGAATAAAAAAAAATGCTGCTTTCTATGTACGATTAGTAACAACACACATTTTCTTTCTTTTTGTTTTTTTAAAAAAACTTTTTTATTTTATATTGGCTAGTGCTGCCATCTAATGTTCAAAATTCGTACTTTTGATGACTTAGTTTAAATTTCCTTTTTGATGTTTTTGAATTTTGTGCTGTGAGAGAATTTAAGTGTCTCACAGTTAAAAGGTAGGAATACAAAGATTTTATTCTATTTATTCTGCATTCCAGAATAAGAAAAGAGATTTCGCCTTAAGGTGGCTATTAACACTACAATTTATAGTAAAACATGAAAAAACAGGAGAGCACAGTAAATAGATCTTGATGCAAAACATTAAAAACACATCAATAAATAATAATATGAACAGCAATGTAACTAAAAAGTCCACCATAAAAGAAAAATCAATCTTTTTAGCAAAAATTATGAATAGCGTAAAATTATTTTTTTAATTAAAACATGTCCTTGATGTATACTAAAATTATATTCTAGTATTTAACTTCTATGTTTTTTTTTATTACAACAGAAATTTTAATGAGAAAATGACTTCTATAACACAACCATATTTATTACTAAAAATAAAAAAATCAACGTATAACAATAAAAGAGACGACTTGTTCTTGTAATTCCTGTTACTAATTTTTTATGGTTGAGGGTATAGTAAACCAGGGATCTTCATCGTGAGATCCACGGCCAGTGACATTCTAATTGTTAGGGTTCTTGTACATCGTCAAATGGCGCTATTTAAATTATGTATTTGGTGTGAATTACGTTTACCAGAGCAGAATGTAAAAACAAGTAATATAAAAAAAATTAAGTCAATTCCTACTTAGGTCAACAAAGAAATTTTTTATTTTAGTTACTTTTTATTAAATAGTTGCAATTGATATAAATATGTATTTACATCCGACAGAATTACAATATTGAGTGATAAAATAGAAAGAGATTTTCCTAGCTATTTCCCATTTTCCTTTCTATATCAGGTGTTGGACTATTTTTTTTTTGTTACTATTTTTATTCATTTATTATAAATTTAATTATTCTAATAAAATAGTACAGAAAAAATGAACCATATTCTCAGAAAGTAGGCCACGTCAGGAGGGTTTCGAATCCACGACCTTTGGATTAGATCTCCTACGAGTTATCCATTGCACCGCACTGATACAGCAAACAATTTTCCTTTCTATATATGCTGTTGGACTATTATTTTTGTTTGTTACGATCTATTCATTTTTTATTTTAATTAATAAATTAATATTTGAAAAAACTATATTAACATCAAGTGTCATCCTTTACAAGTTTGAAAAAATGTATTTAAACTTGAATGGATGAATAGAAAGTATTTTATTAATGATAAACAAATTTAAAAAGATATTTTACTCAAATAAAATATATAAAGTGTAATAAAATAAAAAAAAAAAAAAAAAAAAAAAAAAAAAAAAAAAAAAAAAAAAAAAAAAAAGTAAATATATATATATATATAGGGAGAGTGTGAACTAATAGTAGGAATTGAATATATAAATATGAGAGTAAACTAATATAGGAATTGAGCAAAGGCAAGATGGAGGCTGTACGGGCCATTCGCTCTGTGTCTCTCTCAGCCATATTTTTCTTTACTACGGAAGCAAAACCATTTGAAAAGAGGTCAACATCCCAAATTCAGTTACCAGTTATCAAGAAGTGGCTCTACCAAAAGCCTGTCATATGGAATAATGAGGTATACTCAGTGGCGTATCAGAGAATATTAGCCCCCTCCCCTCTGAAAAGTCAGGCTTAGCCTTTAATATTTTATAAATGGCTTAAATAAGTGTTTGGTGTCAGTCAGGGGTTGGGCCCCCTTGAATCCTGCCCCCCTCCCGCAGTGAGGGGGTGTACGTTACGCCACTGGGTCTACTGCATGTTAAGTTCTTCCTTATTTTGGAGGCAGTGGTAGCCAAGTGGTCAAGGCAACGGATCATGGCAGGCATGTCATGAGTTCGAGCCCAGTACCACTGAAGACCCACCGTGTAGTGGCGCGATGCACGTTAAATCTGTCGAGAGCTCAAACGTCCTTCCGTTGGTGTGGTCTGGTAGTTAGGAGAGGGGGTGCCAGCTCAGGTGTCGTCCGCGTCATTTGACCATGGTTCAAAATTACGAGGTCCGTCGCCAAAAGCCCTCGTGTATAGCTGAACAGTGCGACGTTAATATTCACTCACTGCTTCCTTGTTTTGGAAGCTAGTTTGGTTTCATAGCCCTTAGAAATAACATAAAAATCATCGGCAGTGCTCCTCATAACCAGGGACGTCTTAAGGTTTCTTG
>BMAO01030641.1:0-31811 GCA_019973975.1 Trichonephila clavata | reverse complement strand
AGAGTTTTTATTTTAATATTAAAAATTTTATATTAATTTTACTGATAGTAATATATCTATCGATGAATATAATTTATTTTACTATTTTATTACGTCATTTCACATATCTATAAGTTCATTATTCTACCTTTGTAGTATAAGGATTAACTGTAAATTAATAATTCAGCGAAACATTTATTATCCTGATACATTTAATTGAGTTACTGTTTCTCTTGTTCTCTTATCTTAGAATGATTAATAATTTAGCTATTTCATGAAGAATTTATATAAAATTTTCTAAATGAATTGTGTATTCAATGTATAAAATATTTATTCTAAATCAATAGCAGAACTCATCAATTTTTTGTCATGTCGTTAACCCCTTATAACACATTAGTCCTTTGCAGCTGCGCACACAAAACGGGGGGGGGGAACCCCGGGTTCGGACTCACCCCTATAGTCCTTAATTTTTTTTCAATTGATTATAATCCTATGTGTATAGTACGTAAAAAATTTAATTAAGTATTTGTTATTAATAACTAATTTTATTAATTAATTCTAATAGTTTATTCGATGCTTTATTTTTTACAATTTTTTATTCCCGAAAATCGACAAAATCAAAAGAATATGTTGGGGGAGTATTGGGTATGATACGACAATGGTGGGTGAGTGAATAAGTGAATATTAACGTAGCTATATTCAGCTAATATATATACACACGAGGGCTTTTGGTGACGGACCTCGTCATTTTGAACCATAGTCAAGTGCCGAAGACGACATCTGAGCACAAGAATGGGGGCTTTCAACCCTGCTCTCCTTTGAAAAATTCCTGCATGAACCACTGGTCATCTGTTTTAATCCTTAGAAATACTTTTCTTTTTCATTCTTTGTTATTTTGATAAAGGATTAATTTTACACAAATTCCCCTGTACCAATATTTATGTTTGTCGAGATGAACTTAATCAATTTGTGTTCTGTTGAGATAGCATACTTAACAAATTAAAATTTTTATAAGATTTCCGATTATGCTTGTGTTTTTAGTGGCAACACATTCTGTAATATCTTGAAGTTAAGGATAAAATACTTTCTGCAGTTGAAAAATCTTTCTTCATTTAGAAAGGAAAAATTTTCGATATTTATAAGAACATTTCTCCTTGAAAAATTTTATTGTAGGAAGGCCTAATTAAACAGACGTGGTTACGCACCACAATCGAAAAATGTGCTGATGCACCATTTTGCTGAACCACACGTTCTGGTGCACAGTGCCCGGTATTCCATGCAGCAACTCCGACAGAGGCGGGAATTTTCACTGGACAGATTTCTTCAACCCTACCATGGTACTCCAAATCCCCGCATTCGTTTGGCCACTACCCTCGTCTGGCTCATTGTCCCCCCCCCCCAATAGCTACAAATATCACGATTTTCACCGACTAACGTGGTTTGCTACCCATTTCTATTGATTTGTCATTCCCATGCTGCTTATTATCCCCCCTCTGAATCTGTCGCTTGAATTCGACACACCCTGTATAAAAATAAAACATTTTTAAAGATAATAATCTCGTCATTCAATTTGTAAATTGTCGCCTATGAGACAGATTAGCATATTTAATAAATAAATCGCTTTGTGGAGTATCTCTTAGATGCCTTTCCTATGCTCTCATTGACTCATCTCAATGAATCTTTTTAAAAAACAACGTAGACTAAGTATCATTGTCTGTCAAGGTGATGGAACGTTTGTTTCTCTGCGTCTATGAAAGTCAACCGCGACGCATATTTTGAGAGTTACTCTCGTAGAAAATAATAGGTTTTCATTTTAGATTTCACCTGTGGAAGTAACGTGTTGAAAAATTCGGATTGCCACTGGAATTCATATCTCAGATATAAATATATTTTTGCGGTTATCAAAGAGCTTTCACTTTTAAACATAACTTTAATTTTTATTTTCTTAAAGCATTTATCATGCAAAATACATACTCCCATCTAGAGGACAACGTTGACATGGTGGCTGATCGTGGGTTAGAGACTTGCCTTTCCTGAAACTAACTATTGTGGCAATAATAAGGTTGCTATAAATTAGATTTAACTATGATTTTCTCGGTAAAAAGGGCGCTGGTGTTTTTCATTGCTTTGAGAGAGGAATCCCGTACTCTTCTATATGCAGAATTATTAAAAATGGAGTAAAAAAGTTATATGAAGCTTTTTTATATAAACAAATTTGTGATAAGTCTCGGAAGGAGACGCTAAATGAGATCCCAGATCACCCTAGACGGCATGCGGTTGCTGCCTTCAGGTTGGAAACCGGGCACGAATACCTTGGCGGTCACCTACATAGAATAAAGTTCCTTCCCTCTCTAAATTATGTTTTGTACAGAGAGAATTCTCTAATGAATGCTGAGTACCTGAAGATTTGCCCTACTGCCTCTGGTAAGATCTACGATAGATACCGGAGGACCTGAGAGCAGTTACGAGCTCTGCAATCTGACTGACTTTCTGATTGTGATTTTGTGTAACTTCTGTTTCTCTTCTGTTTTCTGATCCTTTATTTTATTGTTCATTTGTAGATACTCCAAGTATGTTTGCGCGGAATGTTTTTACTCCAGCGAGTGATGTATTCATTAAGCTCTGTTGCTATAAATAAAAAAAAAAGATTTAACTATTCTTAAAGAAAATGGAAAAGTGTTATAAGGAATTTCCAACTGACACTCTCATCTTTTGTTATAGCTGAGACAGTATTTCCCAAACCTTTTACATATGTGTAACCCTTCTAAAATTTTCATAATGCTGAGTACCCCTCGTAAAAAAATGGGTGTATTTTAATAGCAATCGAAATATATTTATTTCTTCTTTTTTTTGCGACATATACAAAACAATAAAAAAAAGAGAAATAAAATTATTCATAATAAAATATAAATAAAAGTTATATTACATATAACATTTATTTGGATTAATGAGAAAGATGAAATTGTTTTGTGCTGAGATGACAGATCGTCATAATTCGGTTCCCTGGTTAATTTTAATCTGAGATGCGGTTCCACGTCCAATAGTCTGCACATGTTATGTCATGTGCAGTCACGTAACAAACACTTCCTACAAGAAAATTGCACAAAAGCTAAAAATACAGAGACGCCTAGAGAAGCCACTAACTATTTACGAAGTAAGTTGTCCCTGTAACGAAGTGTGATATATTCCCACCGGTCACACAGCAGGCTATCTCACACCACACAAGAATGTCTTGACTCATGAGAACGTAGGATTAAGCGCAGCTAAGAGAACGGTGTAATGCATTTCCCAATCAAACTCCGAAGCAATGCGTACCCCCACCAAATTTTTCCCCCTACCCCTGGGGATACGTGTACCATATTTTTGGAAATACTGGCTTAAGACTACTATAATCAGCCTTATAGATAATAATAGGCAGTTTGGTGCAATGAATTTACCATCTTTCTAATTATAGTTTTTTAAACTATTGTTTATTATTGTTTTGATTATTGCTACATAGATTTGCTATGTAACAATAATATCAGCCGTATCACGTCCGAGGTAGCCTAGTGGTCATGATACTGCTTGTGCCGACGCAGTCGAGCTACGGGTTTGAAAACCTTGTTCTACCGAAACCTGCCATGTAGAGGGGTTGATGCACGTTAAATCTATCTAGGCTCAAAGTCCTCACGTTGGCGCGGTGAGAATGTTTGGAGAGAGGATGCTAGTTCAGGTATCGTCCTCATTTTTTGACCACCGTGGCAATAGCTCTCGTGTTTCTCTAGAATGCAATGTTAATAAATACTCACTCATTCACATGCTAGGTGTACAGCCTTCAATTATGAAAACGTACAAATGGACTAAATTCATGACGGTCACATGATAATATAAACACGTGTTCTACATTGAATTCAAAACGGACAATAAACTAGCTCGTACTTTTTATTCTATTTGTAAAACTTAGGTAAAATTTCAAATTGCATCATTGGGTAAAGATGCTCAAGAGTTATAAAAAGAAATTTCTGCAAAAAGATTTTAAAATTTAAAAAAAAAAAAGTCTTGTTATACATGTACTTTTAAATAAAGTGACAAATATTAATTTATAAAAAAAAAGTTTCTGTAAAAAGCGTAATTTGGCAACAACGAAGTGCATGAACTGATTTGCTGAAAATAGATAGTTGCATTTATCGTGACTATGATGTCACACGTGTTTTTGAACTTGATTGGCTAAAAACACGTGGTTTAAAATTATCATGATTATGACGTCACATGAATTTAGTCCATTCGACTACAAAATGTTCCGTGATTTTTTTTTATTTTTTGGAAAAAAATATTTCGAAATAAATAAGTATTATATGTAAATGAATAAATTGCATTGGCATTTTAGTAATTTTACATTTTTTTTGCGGCATAAATTGATGACATAAAGACCAACAGAGAAATATAGCTCTGATTATTTTCCCGGTATTTGTTTTTGATTCTGCTTTCAACGGTAAGCAAAGATTAACTTATAGAGAAATATGTGAATGCTGTTTATCGTTAAATCTTATATCAGCTGTTCGTCAAACAATTTTTTTCAGGATAGGATGTTCAGGTTTTTTCTCTTTAAAATTTCGCACTGTTGCTAATAGCTTGTGGAACAGTTGAAATAAATTAACTGAAATGTGCGATCATATTCTCCAAATAAGTTAATTTTGCAGTCGGTTGAAGATCTAAAAATCTTATAACTGTTTCTTTTACTCTTGTTTTCAGAAATTTGCATTTATTGAAAATTATCACTCATTTAATACAATTAAGTTTATGAGTAATTTTTAATTAATTTTCATGTTCATCAGCTTAATTTATAGTAATTTGCCGTATTCGTTACGCATAACTGCCTTTATCATTCAGAACAAAATAAAATACTACATTGCCGTTAAAGTATAATAATTTTCAGTTATTCCATAGAATAACTAGGTATTTCATGAAATAACTAGACAAGTCAGTTAAAGTATATAATGGATGAAAATTTTCATGCTTTACCTAGTTATTCTATGAAATTACTAGGTCTTCTAAAAACAATTCATCATAGACCGTTAAAGTGAAAAATAAACAACTTCAAAATCATTTCTTAAATTAATTAATCTTTTAATTAGCTAAAACCATTCGAAAAATACATTTTATTCCTATTGCGGATGATTAATTGATAAATAATAAGGAAAATCAGATGATGGTAACTTATTGTTGCTCATATTGTTAACATTAGTTAAACAGAAAGAGGAAAAAAGAATATGTTTTGCATCTGTGCTGGCACAATTAACTTTTCTTACTCCTTTAAATTCAAGAATATCATAATGCTGGAGTGTCAATAGTCCCATGGTACTTTTCTCTGTGCTGTTTTAATACTGTTTTCTTCTGCTATCAAAGTTTATAATTTTTCACAAGTCAGTGCACCTTTTTTCCTTTCCCTTTGTCCTACGCTTATTTAATTAAGATTCAAATCTCTCACATTGAATCTGTCTTATTTACAAGTTATTCTTCTTTGAGAACAGGTTGCAAATAATGTATTAATAATCCAAAATGTAAAACGCTAACATAAATACACCGCCTAAATTCTACGTTTAAACGCAACAGAATGAAAGGTACATATACACAAGCCATTGCAAAACAGCTATAAGCGGTTCAAAACTGACTTAAAATAACTACAGAATGGTTCAAAGAACTGTCGAGTGCTGTATTTCATACTTTAACGATCCAGTAATCGTTATTCTATAGAATACCTAGTTAAATCGTTTAATTCAATAATCCTATATGCTTTAACTGACTTGTCCAGTTATTTCATGAAATACCTATGAAAATTCTATGAAATAACGGATTTCACACTTTAACGGTAACATATACATTCAAATTATATTAGATAATAGTAAATTAAACTCTCTAACAGCTTTTTAAATTGTTTAAATTATTACTACATTAATCAAGCTTCCTTCTAGAGTTTGTTGCAATATCAAAGAAATATTTTTCGTGGAATTATAATTACTTATTTGAAAATAAATTCATTCAGTCTGTTATCAGTTTTATTAATTTTAGTGAACTGTGTTATAAAAAAATAATTAAGCTTGATTCCTGATTTAATATGTAGCATTCTCCATTCTCTGGAGTTGAAAGCTAGAAAACAAAGTGCTAATCATAGCATGCGAAATATTACAATTATAAAAAAAAATAACAGATATCATAAAATCAATCAATTCTACTTGTTTCTGGTGATGTGAGAATTAATCAATGAACTTCCAATGCATTTTTCCATTTCAAAAAGCTTGACAGAGAAAAAAAAGTAATTATAAATGATAAATAGAGTGAAAATATCCAATTAATATTTATATATGTATATCTCGATCCGATTGTACGGTATCAAAAAGAATTCTATATTCTTACAAGAAACACAAGGGAAAAAAAAGGTGCCAATTTATGTGAAATAACTCGCCAAACGAATTTTATCTGAAGCGTGGAACGTAACAATAAATAAATAATAGGAATGAAATGGAGCTGAAAGTTGTCTGTTCTTTGCGGTGATACGATTAAATCGTTGAGAATGGATTCGAATTTTTCTTGTTCTGTTTCATCCAAAGGATGCGAGTGCTATTCCAAAAAAGGAACCGCAAGTGACGTCTTGTTCGTGACGTCACTCTTCGAAGTTTGACATCTTGTGAGTGAACGTCTCATTTGCGGTTTATTGCACTGTGGTAATATCAGTGGCGAAATTTCGCAAGTTGTCTACCATACATCCACACATATCCGTAATTGTTCCAATTGGTAATAAAGGATGATCGCGAACCGGATTTTGATGACATATTGCTTTTTTATTGATGAATCATATCGGTGAAGAACTAATTCATAAACTTTGAGCTTGTTGCATGGAGACATTCTAAAAACATTTACACACGTTTAAACATTTTATTCCAGTTTTTTTTTTAAATTTTCAGGTGTGTAAATTTTTAAATTTTATAAAACAATTAAATTTTTATCGTATTATGAAAATTTTTCTTCTTTAATCTAAAAATCTTCAGGATTTTTTTGTTTTGAACTGTTATTTTTAAAATTTAGATATAAGCTGTTATTTTTTTAAGCCCGTTGTTCAATTTCAAGAGTTTTCCACTAACGTTTTTTACGGCCTTTAGAAGTATTTTAGTACTTAATTTCTTGAAATCCAATTTCAGCTAACTTTAAATTGCGCTTTCGTCTGAACTCTACAGATTATTAAAATAAAATTATGTATTATAAATAATTCTGTTTTCGAATAATCTATAAATAATATCCCAGAAAACTCTTTCTAGATTCCGCAATTTTCTCAAAATAAAAATTTTTGAATTTACCTAATAAAAGTTCTGAGATTACAACACACGCATATAAGTTAAAAGAGAAAAATCCTTCAAACATACAAAAAAAAGTACCGGCTGTATAAAATTTTAGCAAAAAAGTGTCTGCTAATTTTGTAGTAAAATCACTTTCTGGCAAAATAGTAGATATTTTTCACTTAACAAACAAATGGTTCGGTAAAAATTCTTAAGATACAATAAGTTACAGTCCCTGTGGCCCTTTGCTAAAATTTTGATGGATTTAAAACATGAAAACAATATATATAAAAAAAATTTAAGTCATTTCCTACTTAGATCAACAAAAAAAATTATTTTAGTTACTTTTTATCAAAAAAATGTTACATTTAATATAAATATGTATGTACATATGACAGAATCCCAATATAAGAGGTAATTAATTTTTATTAATTATCATTAAAGTATCGCATTGTCATCCAAAACAATCGTGTATATAAAATTTCAGTTCAACTGTTCAGCTTTGAAACGAGAGGGGGGGGGGGAATCTTTAAAAGATTTGACCCAAATCGCTAAAAATGAAGCCAACGTGGCTGTATCTGTAATTCTTTAAAAATTAATATCAGTCAATTAGTTTTAATGAGTTATAATTAAATTATCGAAATGTTACCCAAAACAATAGTGTATAGAAAATTTCAGCTCAAATGAGCGCTTTAAGATGTGAGAAAAAAACTTTTCAAGTTTTTACACAAGTCGCCAAAATAGTCGCTAAGTCGCCAAAAATGATGCTAACGTAGCTGTATTTGTAATTCTTTGAATAATTAGTTTTAATCAATTAATTTTTATTAATAAAAATTAAATTATCATATTGTTATCCAAAATAAGCGTGTATATAAAATTTTAGCTCAATTGAGTGCTTTAAAATGCATTTTATTAACGATTGAAAATTTGAACAAGATAAATATTGAGAAAGTGTGAGCTAATAGTAGGAATTGAAAAATATACGGTATTTAAATATCTCTATATTATATTATTTTGAGAAATGCGAGATATCGAAAACAACGATCATGACGAAACAATAACAATAAAAACTCTAAAAAAATACAAAAATAAAAACATTTTGATAGATTTTAACGAACTTTTTACATATCGAAATGATTATTATTAAAAGATTTTGAATAAAAACAAACATTTTTGAAAAGTAACAAAATGGAAGAATAGAATGAGCTAGATTCATGACGGTCACATGATACATATAACCACGTGTTCTCCATTGAATTCAAAACTGATATCAGCTTGAGCTTGTTGTTCTGCTTGTAAAATTTAGAAACAATTTTAAATTTGATAATTGGGTAAAGGAGCTCAAGTATTGAGATTCCTCAAAATGTTTTTCAAAAGTAAAGAAAAAATTCTTAAATTGTACGTGTATTTTTACATCAGATGCATTTTTTAAAATTTATGCGCATTATTATTGTGGACAAATATGAACTTCTGTAAGATGTTCATATTTGCCAGCTTACTTACAGACCAGCATTGCTTACCAGCTTCGTTACCAGCTTTGCTAACAGGAAATTTCTGTAAAAAGCAATAGTTGGCAATAGCGAAGCGCATGAACTGATCCATTGGAAAGATGTGATTTCAGTTTCATGTGACTATGACGTCACAAGATTTAGCCGATTCACTTCAAGAAGAATTAATCTACAGCGTACGATAAAGAATTTGGAAATGAAGAATAATAAGAAAGTGGAAAAAAAGAAACTTTCTCAAATAGGAGAAATAAATGTTATTATTTGGCATTTTGTAGTGTTTTTTGTGGAAGCGCATTGATTAACTCTGAGAACAGTCCTGTAGTTTCACCGGTGACTCACAAGATATCAGTCTACACATCCACACAATCGTTCTTTTACTCTATGAAAACTCATTAATTACTTCCATTTGACAGGAATAACAAATATAAGTCTGTCCTGTAAGAGAAATAGGAGATAATTAAATATAACTAAAGTTACAAGATGTTAAGTGCTAATTATTCTAATTACTACTAAACCTGTACCTAATCAGTATCTAGATTCATCAAATGGCTATTAGCGTCAGCGATTATAGAATAGAGTCGGGCTGAGGTAATATATAGGAAGAGCATGCCTAATTTGGCCATTTTTGTATCGTTTGGTAAGCAGTTTATGCTGAAAAATTCTTTTTCCTTCCTTTTTAGGGATAATTTAACAGATTTGGTTTGCGTAATCCTAAATATTGTTTAGCGAACTGTTTTCAAGTAATCGACATAAATTTTCCAGCTGCACCTTATATTTTACTTTAATACAGAATTGTGACATCGGTTACATTGACCTCAACTCAACTAAAACCTCCCTTGTTATCTATCCCTGTAGTTAATTAGTCGTTTCTTCTGTCCACTGCTGTGGCGTAGTAGCCTAGTGGTCATGGTCACGAACTCGTGGCCGGTGTGATGAGGGTTCGAGTCCTGGTACTATTGAAAACCCGCCGTTGGAGTAAACTTATGCACGTTAAATTTATCTACTCAAAGTCTTCCTTTGGCGTGATGTAGTAGTTAGGAAAAGGGCGCCAGCTCAGATGTCGTCCTGGTCACTTGATTGAGCCTCAAAACTATGAGGTTTGCCACACAAAGCCCTCGTGTGAACATCGTGCCCTCGCCTGCGACATTCTTAGAACTCTCAACTCTTTCCACTGCTTAGAGAGGTAGCTTATAAGAAAACTAGACGATTTAGCTTTTATTAGAGTTATTACATCCTTATATAAACTTGATGAAATGAACCTACAGACAGAGGCAGAACATTTAACAGGATGAGCAAAATATATAACAGCATAAAACCTTACAAAATAATAGACAGTTGGACCCCCCCCCCTCCCATTTAAAGAATTTTTCTCTTTCCATGATTAAAATGAAGGCAAACCCCCTCCCACACTATTTAACAAATAATATAGCCTGAGTTAATGAACTATTTTAACAGATGAAAAAATCCTTTTGCTGGTTTCTATTAGGGAAAATTGGAATTTTTTTTTCAAATTACATATCTTTTTTGTCCGGAAAAGAAAAATAATTTTCTTGTTTCTAGCCAATTTCGTCAGGACATGGTGCATACCAGTATTAGACTTTACAAGTGCAGATGAGTCATGAGTGTAACTATCGCGTGAGTTTTGAATATAACAGGAAATTCCTTTCATATTTCATCCCATTCCCCAACGTAGGGGATATTTTAAAATTTTTTCGATTTTGTGTCACATTTGATGGCGGACCAATGACCAAGAGCCAGTTGACGAAGAATTGTTGATTTGTTGGAGCCAATAAATAGCGATTAGCTGGCCTTCTGCACCCAAGTTTGCGGGTTCAACCCCGGCCCAAGTCGGTGGATTTTCATGATGTAGAAAATAGACAGTGGCTATGCCATATGATTATACGACATGTTAAAGATCCCTAGAGTGTCAGTTTGGCTTGGTTTCTCTCGGAAAAATTAAATCCTAGTACAGGTTCGCATCGTCAAGAGCTCAGGTGCTTCCTCTGTCGAGGATACTGGGCATCAAAATTGCTTGCTGTAATTGGTATCGCCTATATGGTGTGCGCTAAAAATTGATACCAGCTCCTGGGAATGTACTAGGTCTGCAAAGGTTTAAAATACCAACGCGCAGCCCCATTAGAAAAAAAAATAGCAATTTTGACGCAGAAATCGATAGTAAAACTCCTATCAAAACTGTTTCTTTTTCTATGTTTTATGTTGTTTGGTTACTGGATGTAAATGACTCAGTATTTTTTCTCTGAATTGAATCAAAAAGAATTCTTTCGAGTCAAGGATCAAAAAATAATTGTCAAACATATAGTTAGTTTAATAAAAACATAGTCATATATAGTCAAAAACATATAATATAGTCAAAAACATAGTTAATATAGTCAAAAACATAGTTAGTACCTTAAAATTTCCAATTAACTGGTTTTTAATAAATCGCAAATGAATTTTTCGCTGTGAATAAAAAGTGCGTAATTTCTAACTATGGATATTTTGGGTAGATGCTCATTATAGAATTTCCAAAAGGAAGTGCTAATAATCTGTATTTTGTTTACACCTTGATACAACAAATAACCCCAAATTAACGAAACAAAAGGTTCGATCCGGATGAACTCATTTAATCGTGTTACGACTGTGTTAAAAGCTAAAGCTTCAAATGAATTTGGTCACAAAATAAACTGTCTTAATTATGATCCATATTTTGATCTAACAATTTTATTTGAATTTATTAAACAGCAGTTTCTATTTAATAAATTATTTAGCTCCAAAAAATTAGCATACAAAAAATTCTGTTCACTCAAATAAATCTTTTAACAGTTTCTTCTCTTCCGTCTTTATTCAAATAAGTATGTACAGTTAAATTAACACTCCTTTTATCATTTTCCCTACATAATCGAGCTAATTGGGAATACGTAAGAGTGTTTAAATAGAAAAGTAAATTTTCCCGCTATATACACTCAATGACCTGCGTTCAACGTTAACTTTGAGTAGCCTCTGTTTTTGAAGTGCAACAACCTCTAAATTCATTGTTTTTTCATATGCATCGCTAGTTTCGTTAATTCGTTGATCAAGAAATTTTCTTAAATGCTTTCTCATATATGTCATTTCACCTCCGCTATCCTCTTCCATCAAGCCTTGATTGTATCTCAAAATCAAGATCACTCATTGAATCCAATTAAGGTCGATGAACTGAGTTTTAAATTAATTTGAACTCGGTAATAAAATTCAAAAATGAATAGTTAATTCGATTTTAACAATTAAACAGAATCAAATTAATTGTTTTTTAATTTTAAGTTTTGAAAAAAGGTTGGAATTTTTTTTTAATGAGCATAATGATTTGGTATCCGACTACGTTCGGAAGCGTAAGTTTAAAAAAACGTACAAAGGGATATTTTTTTTAATATTTAGTCTCACTTAGATTATAATAGATGTATAAAATTGTTTCAAAAATATTAATACAATAAAAAATTATTTAAGTGCAATTTTTGAAAAAAAAAATGAACATATAATGACCTATTTTCAAAACATTATCCTTTTATAGAAAATGCTTCTATAATAATAATGTTTTGCCTATATATATATAACTAAGACTTTTTTCTATACAGAGCCTGAACTAGGATTTTTGATATATATTATTTGGAAAAGGATTTATTCTTATTTTAATACATAAGAACAGAGAAATTTTAGCAAAAAAATGCACTGATAATTATTTCATTTGGTAGTAAATCTGAAAAGAAAGCGATTTTTTCAAAAATCCTAGTTCAGGCTTTATGGAGAAATATCAGCTATATATAAGCAAAGTATTATTATTATAGAAGAATTTTTCTTAAAGGAGAATGTTTTGAAAATAGGTGATTCTAAGTTCATTTTTTTTTTCAAAACATTGCACTTAAATAATATTTTTTGTTATAATTTCCTTAAAACAATTTTATCCCGTAAAATCCGGCGTATAACGCGAACTTTTAACACAATAAATAAAATCGAAATTTAGGGTGCGCTGTATACGCCGGGTATAAAAATGAGAGCTTTAATGTTTAAAAAAAATGAGCTTAGAAAATAATTGTTTTACACAGAATTTTACTTAGATCGAAAAATACTGTTTATGTAATAGAAATGGCATTTTTTATGAACTAATGTTGGGTTGTACTTCTAGAAGTATATTTCTTTTTTCTAAAGTTGGAACAATACCTTGAATAAATGACTTCAAAACATAAGAGCATGGCGCACGTACATTTCAAGTTTCTCTGTGAAAAAGGGGGCGCGCGTTATACGGCGAATATACCTAAAAATTAAAAATTGCTGCTTGAAAGTATAGGCGCGCGTTATAAGCCGCATTTTACGGTTCGTGTATTCTAATCTAAGTGACACTAAATATTGAAAAAATTTTTTGCTTGTACTTGTTTTTGCAAAATCCCGGTTTAGAACGTAGTCTGATATCTTAATTTTGACAAACAATAGAAACTTTTTAATGAGCTTGATGATTCAAAGAGGTCAACATCATTATCATAAAAATTTTTTATCACAACAAAATATGATTAACCAGGTTAAAGTGTAGTATAGGGAAGGGGCCCTTTGGATTTGGCGATTTTTCTTTGGATTTGGCAATTTTTATATAGATATTATGATGAGATAACGAATTCATTGTGGCTTTCGAACATTTTTCGCTAAGTGAAGTAGCTTGGCAATCGATTTTGGTCGCCAAACGAAATTGACATCGCCAAGCCCCCCCCCCTCCCCCCATACTACACTTTAACCGATTAACCATAACTTGGGTTACTCAAAATGAGTGGTCTTCAAACTTTGTCGACTCACGGAACTATAAGATGTATCCGGAAACCCCATCCAAAAAAAAAGGATCCCCTTGGAAGAAGATACCTTAAAATATAATGCTTAAAGTAGATCAATGTATTATAGGGATACTTTAACTGGGATATATGTTTGTGTCACCCATCCGGTATAGTGGTTAGCGACGCTGACTGCTGTGCCGTAAGGCCTGGGATCGAATCCCGGAGAAGGCATGAATGTTTGTAAGCGTATAGTGCCTTCGCGGCATGGGGGTACTCTAAATAGCCGTCGAGCCGCACGTCCTCTCGTGAAGTTGGTGGAAAGGGAAGAGAGGTGGGAGGCCCTGACCACTCCCAGGGTGTTCTCCCTCAAAATTGGGGTGTATCCGAGCCAAATCGTACTGTCACTTGCATGGTGCTCAAAGCTATGGCTAACGACAGGCGTACAATCTAGCCCGATATCGTTATGAATTTCGTGGGTCTCGATTTGACTACGTCGGACAGGTGGATATTAGCAACAACAACATATGTTTGTATTTTTTTTTACACAAACTGTCAAAGTTCAGTTATATTGAAGCTATATGTGAGTGTCGCATTTCAAATTCTGCGTTAATTTGCTTCTATATTTCTCTTTTGTTGAGTCAAAAATTTTATAATGCATTTCTGGGTGTGATTTTTATTTTTTAAATTTTAGTTCATTCTAATATTGCGTTTCTTTGCAGTTTTTAATTTTTTTAAGCACATGAATAAGTTCTTGTCCTTGTTTCTCAAGTGTTAATGTTTGTTATATTTCTTCTTCTTTATATTTAGATAAATTATTTCCATAATGAGTGTGTAGCTTAATAAATAAAAAATATGCTTCAAGAATTAATAAACTAACAGAGAATATATATATAAAATCATGTTATTTATTTATATTTTACTTTCAACAGATAACAATGAATAGAATATTGTTTTAAATTTCTAAAGAATAAATATTTAAACGACTAAATAATATTGATACATTGTTGATAATGTTAAAAATTAAAAGATAATTAAAATCTTACTATTTAGAGCTTTGCATTTGAATGAGGATTTTTTTTTTTATTTGGCTTGAATTAACGCCATTCCAGTGAAGTTTTTTTAAATCAGGGGTCTATGAACTTCTTGGTAATCCATGAAAGCTTAGAATCATTTGTATAAGGTAAAGTCAACTCATTGTTTTTATTTTCTGAAACTAGTAAGCGTAATCAGATCCTTCATTTATTTTTCTCATAAATGTTTTAATAGCGTGTGTAAACCATACATAATGTTAATGCATAATACATAATTAGCAATAATGTTTTAGTAATATACATCATCAGAAAAAAACCCTCAAAGAGTAATTTATTATTCTTACTCAAAATAAGCAACAAACCTCCCATTATCGCATTTTTAATCAATACAATTATTCTTGAAATTTTCTTAATATAAAAAACATATTTATTACTGTAGTTCCAGATTTTTAAATATAAATTGGTTGTGTTTTCTAATACATTAGTATTTAAAGTTCTTAGAGAGATCCAGAGGAAAAAATTTTTCCCGAATGGCATAAGAAAATGACAAACTCATACAATAATGCAAGAAACACACAAAAATATAAAGCAAGAGAAAAAAACCCAATATCCTATCTAGGGTTTCTTTCCCGGGAACCCGGGTTCCCGGGAAATCATAAGATTTTTGTACTTTTTCCATTCCCGGGAATTAGACTTCGTTCCCCGGATTTCCCGGGAATCTCACGGGGTTTGAATTATCTATGAGGTAGCTATTTTTGACTTAGATTTCTATTTGGACATCGTTAACTGAACCTACTGTGGCAATTTGAGATCGTTCACCTCTAACTTCCGGACGAAAAAATTTTCGTTACCCAACTGTGGGGTAAGAGTGTAATATGAGAACTTTGGGGGTGAGAATTTTTCCACAGCTAGCTGTGGTATATCGAGCTTTTTTAACAAGAAACAATTGGATTTTTAAAGCAATCGCATTTCTTTGTCAACCAGAACTATGTGATTGAAGTTCCAAGATCTAGATTTACGTGGATAATGTAAGTTCTAATACTTAAAACTATATTATTTATTTAATCCTTTTTTTTTTAAAAAAAATTTCGGATACTTGTCTTTATTATGAGCTATTTAATTGAATCAGCAATTTGAAGAAGGGGATGAACCCACAAACTGTTAGGGGGAGAATATTTTTATAAGAAATCGCACAATATTTCTTATTTATTATTTTTCTAAACTTAACTTTCGTGTGAGATTCTTATATTAATATTTATTTATATTTATGTAACAATAATACAGCAATTCCATAGTCGGCACTTCAGCAGCAAATGAGTTTTCAAGTATATATTAATATTTATCTCTTAGAAGCAACATTAGAGAAATAATTGATTCAGTTTTGACTGGTTAATTTTCAAACGCAGTGAGTCAGTAGAGGAACATTAATTTTAGTAATTATTTTTCAAATGTGAATTTTTTCCCCGAGATTTTTAATTTACAAAATCTTTAAATGTAACATTTTTTCAAGCCTGGGTGATAAAAGTATAAATTGCTTATGCTTTCTGAAATCCTATTTCAAAAATGAATAATCAATCTATACAAATAAATAAAATTGAAGTGTCTGTTTGTAATTTCAAATTAGCAACTTTTTACTAAATGCATTTAAAGGCATATACGGTACTTATATCAAAAAATCAATTTTTAAAATTTTTGTCTGTCTGTCTGTTTGTTCCGGCTAATCTCAAGAACTTCTGGTCCGATTTTAAAAATTCTTTCACCAATGGAAAGCTACATTATCAGCGAGTAACATAGGATATATTGTATTCCCATATTCCTACGGGAACGGGAACTATGCCGGCAAAACGTTGACGTTGCTTACTCCCCACCAAGTTGGCGCAAAATTATGCATTTGGTCAGTAATGGAAATTTTAATAAAAATTTCTTACACACATTTGTAACAAATAACTGAAAAATAGAGTAATTTAGCATATTTTCAAAAAGCAATTTTTAAATCGTTTTTTATTAAACGTCTAACGTTTATTACGTTACGTTTGTTAAATGTCAAACTCAAACTTTGAGAAATATCGCCAAGTTGGCTAAGAAGTTCTCAATTCCGACAATCCCAGATATTTTAATGCCAGTTTTCTCCCACTTTTTAAAGAGGGAAATGAAATAAAGTTTTAGCGAATTGCGCGCGTGATTTTGAAAATTCTATGGTAATATTAATTGACAGTTTCATAAAAAGATTTGATTTATCGAATATTTATTACTTTGAATTTTTTAAACCTAATTATACAATATTCATATTTTGCACAAAATTTTTCACTTATACTGAACCTAGATATTTTACATAGAGGTATTACTTTGAAGATATACTAGATATTTCTATGGAGGAAGCCATACAATATCACTCGCCGAATAAAATTAGAGAGCTTTACGCAATACTTATTTCATCTTCGGTCTATCTAATCCTCAAACCTTTTGGAATAAGTACAAAGACTATATGGCGAAAGATATTTTTCGACGAAAAACAACCAAATTTGCCTTTCAATGAACACATCTACAACGAAAAGCAATATAAGTTTTCAGAATAGTTAGGAAAACGCTACATGATTTTGGAATGATTAGCCCTAGATGTGTCGACGGAAATGGTTTAGATAATGAAATTACTTGAGAATAAAGCTACGATTTTATACATTGCAACATCAAGTAACAGAATTTATCCCTCAATTAACTCCGACCAAAATCACTTTTTCCAACAAGTGTTACGCAAAATAGAATCCGGCAGTGGTGCACTCTTTTTTCTCGAAGCCCCTGGAGGAACAGGAAAAACGTTTTTGCTAAACTTATTATTAATGGCCATCAGAAAAACCTAGAAGATAGCAGTTGCTATAGCTTCTTCTGGTATAGCCGCGATTTTACTGACCAACGGTCGTACTGCACATTCCGTTTTAAAATAATCGCTTAACCTTTTATTTGAAGATTCACTTATCTGAAATTTCAGAAAAAATAGCTTTCAAGGCAGGATGCTTCCACAATGTAAGTTTTTAGTGTGGGGTGAAAGTACGATGTCTCACAAGAAAGCTATAGGAGCGTTAAATCGGAATCTTTAGGATTTACGAGATAGTACAGATATTATAGGAGGAATGGTACTTTATTTATAGGATTTATTATTATTTATAGGAGGAGGTACTTGAAAAATTCAGTCATAAAACGAATATGAGAGAGCATCTTCATAATGACGTAAATTCAGAACATTATGTAGAGACACAATTGAAAATCGGTTATGGATGTTAGGACGCAAATGCTGGAGGTTATATTTTAGTTCCAGAGAATTTTGTAATGTAGAAGAAAATGATGTAAATCTTATTGCTGAAATTTACCCGGGCTTGCAACAAAATTTAAATTGGTATCAGTGGTTGCGCGAGATCAATATTGGCGCCTAAAAATGACTTTGTCAATAAAAACAACACTGAAATTTTAGACGTGTGGGGAAAATGAAGAAATATTTATCAATGAATACAACCATGGATACAGAACACAAATTACTTCATATGCCACGGAGTTCTTAAATTCACTTGAAATTTCGTGTGTACCCTCACATAAACTTCAATTAAAAATAAATGTACCAGTTATGTTTATGCAAATATCGATGCTCCTCGACTATATAATGTCATTTTCCATAAAATCAACATTGAAAATTTAAACGACGTGCGGGGGAGGGGGGGATGAAGAAATATTTATCAATGAATACAATCATGGATAAAGAACAAATTACTTCATATGCCACGGAGTTCTTAAATTCACTTGAAATTTCGTGTGTACCCTCACATAAACTTCAATTAAAACTAAGTGTACCAGTTATGCAAAATCTCAATGCTCCTCGACTATGTAAAGAAAAGAGGCTTTGGATCACAAAACTTATGCAGAATATACTTGGTGCCAATATTTTAACATATGTCATGAAAAGGGACAGTGTTATCATACCTCGAATTCCAAGTATCCCCACTGACCTACCATTTCAATTCAAACGAGTTCAAATTCCAGTTTTACTGTTGCTATTAACAAAGATAACATTTCAGGTAGCAGGGGTGCATTTGGAAAAGCAATGTTTTCCCCATGGCCAACTATGTGTAGCCTGATCGGTGTGCCAATGCCCAAATCTTCACATATTTGCAACTGACGGAAGAACATATAATATGGTATACAGTTGCATCTTAGAATAATATTCTGTTTTGAGCTCTTTTAAAGAGGAATTATATATTAAACGTAGATACTTTCGATTTTTAAAAATATTAATACTTTAAGTTATTGATTTTTTGTTGTTAATTATTATAATAAATTACGTTTTCAGTTTTTTTAAACTAAGCTCAATTTTAAAATTTTAAAATTTTATTGGGTCCTGTCAAGCAATAAAAAAAATCCCACAATCCAAAATCCACAATCTCGGTAGGCCACTATCCTTCCTCTGTCGAACTCGGATACTTGATCAAAAGCTGATCGCTGTTTTCTACGAGACATATCTGATGGTTTTTTGAAAAAACTACAAGAAAAACACAATTACCGAACTTGAAATCGTCGAAATCTTCAAGCCTTAAATAGCGCTTTGAGGTGGCGCCACAGGCGTGAGTGATGTGTATCTGCGCTGAATTTCTAATCATTTGCATATCTCACCTCCGCTAATGCATTTTGTAAATTTCATGTTATTTGCGTGCTTCTTTCAGGGTGTTGCATTTAGGGTGGCCAGCAGTGTAATTACGACTTGGACAATTATTTAAAGACATGAACGCGAGCGGAGCCGCGGATAAAAGCTAGTTTATTATATATCTTTTTTACTTTTTAGCTCATTGTATAAATAAGAATTAATTTTGTAATTTATATGTATCCTTATTTAAAAATGATTATTGATTTTATTTAAAAACTAGCAGTTACCCTCCAGCTTCGCTGGGTGTTTCATGATGTTTTATAAATATATCTGTTTATATATATAAAATATTGATATCTAAGTCCTAGCATTAAGAATTCTATTGTATTGAAAAATATACTTATACCTGTAACTCTCGCCTCTTGATAAAAAACAGGACAGAACTACCTAGTTTGTATTATCTAATATTTTCTAAAATTGAGTATAGAATGATGTTTACACTTTCGTAACCCTATAACAAAGTGGATTTTCGCAGAAGTCAAATTACAAATCTAAATCTAATAGGGTAAAATTTTTACTATCAATACCCATACCCCTCCCTCATAATTTCGTTGAGAGTCGTTCTCCCAAAAACCGTCCTTAGCGGATTTCAATTCAACAAAAGAAAAATGTAAACCAAATTCCATTATTATAGTTCTTGTAGTTCGAAAAAAGAAAATTTTTGTCAACACTCCCCAGTAACCGCTTGCTCCCCCAGGAGTTGATTCCCGTCAAATGGATTCTTAGTGGATCCCTATTCAACAAAAGGAACATGCTTAACAAATTTCAAGTACACAGGTCTAACAATTCTAAACCAGGATTTTTCCCCTATAACTCCCCTTCACCCCTCGCAACCCTCCTTGCGTGTCTATTTTTGTTTTACTCTTTGTTTGAGAAACTCTATTCCATGAAAGGAACATGCCTATCAATTTTCAAGCAGGTAGATCGAATAGTTTAAAAACGAAAATATTTATCTATTACGCCCCTTAATCCCCAGAAATGAAACTTGGGGGTTAAATTTCGCGAGACCCATTTTATACGGGTTCTGTACTCAATGAATGGAATATGCTTACCAAATTTCAAGACTGTATGTCTAATAGCTTAAAAATAGGAAAAATTATCTATAAACCCCCTTCAGTCCCCGCAACGCCACTTAGGGGTCTGTTTTCACAAAACCCATTTTGTAGCAGATCTCTACTCTATGAAAGGAATCTGCTTACCAAATTTGAAGACTGTGAGTCTAATAAACTAAAAATGGAAAAAATTATCTATAGCGTCCCTTGAGACCTCGCAACGCCACCTGGGGGGGTTGGTTTTCACAAAACACATTATATGTTGGATCTTTACTCCATAAAAGGATTCTGTTTATGATATTTAAAGACTGTGCTACCAGGAGTTTAAAAATGGAAAAGTAATTATCTATAACGCCCCTTAAGCTCATCAACGCCACTTGGGGGTCTATTTTCGCGAAACCCATTTTGTGGCGTATCTCTACACTATGAGAGAAACCTGCTTACCAAATTGCAAGACTGTGCGTCTAATAGTTTAAAAATTGGAATAATTATTTATATCTCCCCTTAACCCCACTCAACACCCCTTGGGGTCAATTTTCCCAAAACCCATTTTGTAGCGGATATTAACTCCATGAAAGAACTATGCCTACAATTTTCAAGCCAGGTAGGTCAAGTATTTTAAAACGAAAGTATTTATCTTTTACGCCCCTTTTCCCCCTGTAACGCCACTTGGGGGGCTATTTTCCCAAAACCCATTTTGTAGCGGATCTCTACTCTATGAAAGAAATCTGCTTACCCAATATCAAGATTGTACTTTGAGTAGTGTAAAAATGAACAATTATTTATAACACCTCTTAATCCCCGTTACGCGCCTTGTGGTTCGAAATTCGCAAAATCCGTTCTTAGCTGATCTCTACTCCATGAAAGGAACATGTCTACCAAATTTCAAGTCTGTAGGTTCAATAGTTTCGGAGATATCGTGATTTGTCAGTGAGTGAGTGAGTGAGCGAGTGAGTGAGTGAGTCAGTCAGTCAGTCAGTGAGTCGCTTTTCTCCTTTATATATATAGACAACTCTTTTTTAACTTTTTTAAAATTTTGATGTATTCCCGGGAATCTCGGGAACGACAATTACATTTCCGGGATTTCCCGGACATTCCCGCGAATAGAAAAACCCTGGAAATCAGAAACCCTAGTCCCATCAGCAGGTGTCTAGCACTGAAATATCTCTTCATCTCGTAGACCCAACAAATGGTTCCTGTCCATGACTCTTTCTTTCTTAAATAGTGGGCAATTTGAACTCTCAAAAATACGGTGAAGGTGATCCGCAAGGCAGTCATGACCCACCTCAAATCTAAATTCCGCGACAACTTTTTCACGGGGTTTATCCAAGATATCTCGGTGCAGCCGATCCTCCAATTTCTTGCAGAAACACGAGAAGTGAGCGATGCTTTCCAATTTTGTCTTATTAGATATTTTTGGGTACTTACATATTACCGCATCCTCATGGCGATATTATATGAAACGAAGCATCTGGTTGTCAACTAAACGCTTACGACACATAGGAAATCGGGGTTGCCAACTTGGCGAGTTATTTAGAGTTGGTAATTGTTGCAGTAATACGTAAGTAACGATTTTTGATATAAAATATTGATGAATGAAATGAGTTAAAAGTATGTGGCTGTTGGATTAGCCAGCAAATCCACACCTTCATTCACATAAATATCACAATGTCCCAGGATCCACTGAAGAGTAATTTGACGTCTCTCTATCCTCAAACTCTTTCCAGAGAAATTAATTTATCATCATTTTTTAACGTTAATTATATTTTTTAACGGATAATTGACTTTATTTCTCTATTCTTTTTTTAAGTAATATATGTGCAAGAAAATAATTCTATGATAAAACTAAATCATCTGTAAAGAGATCTGTGACTTTTATGTAATTTGTTCAGGAATGCTTAGATTTTTTTTAATAAAGAAAAGTTTAAAAACCTTGCTCTAGAATTACTTGAGAGTTATTGGCGATGAAACAGGAAATTATAAGCCACAATCATGTGTCGAAATAGGCGTTTGAGTAACTTATTCATTCAATTTCCTCACCAAGTTACGTGAGGATATTTTACAGTTTGTTCACATTCTTTTTGTTCAGTTTGTTTCACATCCGCTTAAAACATCCAATACAACAACAAAAAGCCTCTTGCATTCAGGTAGGGACTAAAATCTACTAGCAAATGTTCTTATTCTTTTATCTTAATTTAATAAATTTATATATATATATATATAAATCATGCTATATTAAATTAGATGCAAAAATGAAGAATGAAGTACATTTTTAGATTTGAAGGGAAAATTCAAATTAAGGTTGAACTAAATGAATTTTTGAAGAGTGATCTTAAGTTATATTATTTTTAAAAAAAAGGTATATTTATTCTGTATGAACAACATTCCTGTTTTGGGGGCATCGGTCATTCATAGAACACTTTTTCTGTCCAAACTCTTGGACTATCTGTAATAAATTTATGTGGCTGCTTTTTAAATTTCGTCTCCAAACTTTTAATTTGAATCTTGAATATTCCAGGATTTTAACTATTATTATACTTTTTAGAATCTTACAAGAATTACACATGTTTCAGAGGCGATTAATATACATTTAAAGCGAAAACGCTTAAGACGAAATATCGGTTAACACGAAATAATACAACGGTCCCGACAGACTACTAGGTATTTTCATGCACCATTTTATCTCTTAACACGAAACAAAAACGGCTTTACACGAAAATATTTCCCTTTTGAGAATGAATAATATACGGGAAAATCCAGCCGCACAGGCAAGATTTAAGAGGGGTGTGGAGTAAAAGAGAAGTGGTTTCAGATGTTTCGTAGAAAAGAGGCTAACTTGGCTTTGAAATATCTTCGGAATAGCCTATGACAACCCAATTTTGTTTACCTAAGCTACTTTCACCCTCCACCCCTACAAACACCACATAAAAAAAAATCTCATTTCGCATCAGATGGCTTTGGAATTCTGTTATGAGCACATCGCAGTTGAATAAAAATCATTGAGTTTGGTTCTCATTTTTTTTCCTATGAAATTTTTTACGAGCATAATTGCAAAGAGCTCAGGGGGAAAACAAACTATACTATTTCACTTAAAATGAAGATGGAGCCGCTTAAGGCTGGTGATCAAAAATAGAAGTTGAAAAATTTGTATTAAATTTCATTAAGTTCTTGTGAATGTTTTTGTTTCATTTATTGTTATTTAATACATGCATATATATGTATCTATGAAGTGGCCGCGGTAGCCTAGTGGTCAAGATATCGGATCGTGACTGGCTTGTCACAAGTTCAAGCCCAATACCACTAAAGACCCGCCTTGTAGGGTAGCGATGCACGTTAAATCTGACGATAACTCAAACGTCCTTCCGTTGGTGCGGTGTGGTAGTTAAAAGAGGGAGGAGCCAGCTCAGGTGTCGTCCTCGTCACTTGACCATGGTTCAAAGTACGAGGTCCGTAGCCCTTGGATAACTGAACAGTGCGACGTTAATATTCACTCACATGTATCTATGAAAATCAAATGTACTCTAATAAACTTAGTTTTGCTAAAAATATAGTTTTTTTTTCAATATTTTTTAACACAAAATTCTTTTAACATAAAAAAATATTTCAATACCCCTCAGTTTCATGTTAAACGATGTTCACTTCAATTTACAACGCATCTGTTTTTCATTAATCAGCATAGATTGACACTGACTTCGCATTCAATCAAATGAAATATTGTTTGAAACAATTTCAGTCGTTTAGGATTGAATGTGCATCGCTTATACATAATCGGTGGAAATTATCAGAAAAAAATTTCGCCATTTGATTTTGACAACTGTTTTATTTCCATTTTCACATTTAAATTAAAATGCCTTTATTTTAACTTGCATTCTTAAATGTATCATTTCAGTGATTTTTTTTAAATTTAAGAAAAAAAAACCAAACAATTCCCACAAAAATTGCATTCCATAAATGTTTTTTGCGGTTCATTGTTCAATATTTATAAAAAAAAATCGGTATTTGCTAAGAAAAAAAAACATTCGCCAAGAAAACCACACCTCTTTTACAAATGCGCCAAGCAAAAAGTAAAACCGAAACCTAATAGCCGCCGCGCTTTGATTTCGTTTTCGGTTTTGGCGTCGTTCGCTTGGCGAAGAAAATTCTAACGTCTTGAACGGCAACCACGCCAACCGGACGATTCGAAATAGAGTTTTCCTTATCCTTTTCACTCACTCTACTCGGGCAACTTCAGTGCTTAAGAAGGCACTAGTGAGGTCAAGATCTACGTGGATGTGTTGGTGATTGTTATGACCCGTTTTTCTCATTTGGACCCATGTTGATGCAAGATATTGTGGGATCTTTTTCTGTATTTATTTGTGTTGTGTAGATATTAGATTGTCTATTGGAAGATTTATTTGACTTTTTTATTGGGAGCTAAACAATATTAATTTGGAATAACCCCTTCAAAATGTAAGTAGTAATTTTATTATTTTAATGATATGTGACAAGTGTTGTGTGGAGATATTTTAAAGAGAGAAAAAATTGATGTGTTTATAAAAAAATAATTTAAGAACACAGCAAAGTGTTATTTGTGAATTTTAATTTTCTTGAAGGAAAATGTTTATTTGAATTTATTGATATAATCTTTTTATTTTTCATAAGATGATATCGAAAAAATGTGTGTAATAATTTTGAGTATAGTATTTGAATAAATTTGGAAGGATCGAATATTTTAAATAAATTCGGCATTGAACAAAAATAAAATATAAATAAATTAAAAATCTTGTAGCATTATTTTCATTTTTAATATATGTATAAACGTGTTTAATTTTTTAGGAACGAGTTAAAAATGTATTAATTTAAAATTGTTAATTAATACATTAATGATTTTTTTCAAATAAAAAGAATTTTTCTGTAAAATATAAAAATTGGACTAAAACGAATAAATAAAACCTGAAAGAGAATTTTAATTTAAATATATGTAGTGATTAATTTTTTTTTATTTTAAGTGAATAATTATGAGGAGAGAGATTCAAATAAATAATATGGAAAAACATAATAAAATTATTATGTAATAATTAATATTAATTTCTAAATTAGGGAATTAATTAATCGAATATTAATTTCTAAATTAGGAAATGAAACTTTTATACTCGTAAGATCTCTCAATCATACAGGTTAAGAAAGCAGCATGGTAAAAAATAACTGTAAAACAACAACAAATACTAGCAATATTTACTGCAAAAGTACTATTTTCAATTCGATTGATTTTTATTTATATTGACTCTTCAAATATTAATTTGTAATTTTTAAAAATATACGATAGGTCAGAGGGAAAAAATGAATGAAAATATGGTTAATAATTATGCTAATTGAGAAAATATGAACAATATAATGAATTTATGGCAGAGCTAAAGTGTAGGAAAAATATTTTAGGATTAGTCTCTCTTAAGCTGTATTATAGAGCTTTTCTTTTTCTACCAGTACTCTTATGGATTTTAATTTTCATTGTGTTATTAAGAGAGATATGTTATTAAGAGTTATTATATGTTCATTATGTTATTAAGAGATAATACACAGTTTTTTTTGTTTGTTTAAAAATAATAAAAAATTTAATGCATTTGTTTTATTACATTATTTTCAATTAGCGATTTCCTTGGTAAAATTAATTATTATACTATAAATAATTATTTCTGAATTTAATTTTAAAAATTTAGATTAAGCCTTCGAATTTACAATTATTATTATTTTTACCTCAAAGCATTTCCAAAAATGCAAATGACCTTGCAAAAAGCTCAGTTTCAAAGAAAAAGAAATCGCATAAAATCTCACAAATTAAAAACAACTAAACTCATTTAAAATAAAAACACACTTTGTAATTCGAAGAAATAAATGGAGTGCAACGAAAGAATTTATAAAACAGAATAGCACTGAAAAGAGCTGACTTAAATGAAATGTAAGTTTTATTTCCGTAAAATGCTTCATTGAGCTTTCTAATTGAGCGTGCGAATTTGAAACATGGTCTCACAGTTTTAATTGTTTGCTTATTTCTTATGAATACAATGATATTAAATTTAATTGTGTTATAACTATGGAGAGAAATGTATCGAATTTTAAGAACAATGATTATTTTAAAATGTCTTAAAATATATTCGAAAACAAGATGTTGACTGTTATGAATTGTGATAAATTACAAATGTAAATAACTACTTAAATATATTTTTATTTCTTACATCCAGTTTGAAGCATTAAAATTTGTATTCAATAGTTGTGTGTGGAAGCTACCTGAAATTAAATACGTAAATAGTGTAGAACATTAGAAACAAATCAGAGAACTAATTATTTTGTATAAATTTTTAATAATAATAATTAATGTAACATTTCCTAATAATAATAGATACAATTGTAATAATTAATAATTAATATAAAAATTTGCAATAAATAAACTTTAAGTAATTATATATATTTATACATCAATAAACTTGCTATAAGAGGTTAAATATAAATAAGCATATATTTCAATGAACTTAACTATATTTATTGAAAAAATAACATAGTTTTGTTTATAGAATGACAAATTATCGATATAAAAAAATACCCGGATTGTCACATATGTTATATTGTAATAAACTGGAAAATTTATTTAATCTTGTTTCGTTATTACTAAATTCGTTATTACTAAACGAAATAATATTTTTAATCATTATTATTATATTTAATAATGATACCAATATGATTTAATATTTCTAATCATGTTGAGTGTAAAAAGATAACAATATTCATAACGTTTTTAATATTATTATAGATTTTCTTAAAGAATATTATCATATAATTATTTGTTCTTCATATTAACTCATAAAGAAAGAAAGAAAAGTTATTTTGCAAGCAAGTTTTGGAATTTTAGCATGTTTAATTTAATTGTATTTAGATGTTATTTATAAATAAAATATATTTTCAATCATTTTCCATTAGCATAAAATGCTAAAACTTACAAAAATGTGTTAATTTATGAAGCTTTTAACACATAACTTAAAATGGAATTTCCATAAATTAAAATTTATGCATAAATTTTATTGGGATTTTTTGTAGTTTAATAATAACGATAAAATGTCCATTGTATTTATAAGTATGGACGTACTATTTGCTAGTCATATTATACGAATAATAATTAAATTTATAATAACCAAAGCGAAATAAACAAGAAAATTACATTGATATCTATCTCATATTATTATCGTGATTTAATATCACGTAAAAAAATAATAATATTACTTTTTTTCCATCTCAAATGAAATAATTGATATTTTACATGTCTTGAGAGTTTCGGATTAGTATTTTAAATAATTAACTTCAAGTATTCCCTTTTTAAAAAGGGTACGATTTATACAAAAATCTTTGAATTAATAATTTTTGCAATTTTTTTTTCTGTTAGTAATTTATGTATATGAATTACGTAAAACAGTTTATGGGCTCAAAATACTACAAAAATCTAGTTATTTAATTTTTCAAATAAAAGTTTTAAAATTTATGAAGGGATTTTAAAATGATACTCCTCCTAGAATAATTGATGTGCGCTCATGAAATTTGATTTACAAATACTTCAAGCTATGTGT
This sequence comes from Trichonephila clavata, assembly GCA_019973975.1. Classification (NCBI taxonomy): domain Eukaryota; kingdom Metazoa; phylum Arthropoda; class Arachnida; order Araneae; family Nephilidae; genus Trichonephila; species Trichonephila clavata. The sequence goes on along the minus strand of BMAO01030641.1, from coordinate 3,859 downwards.
AACAAAAATTGGTTTGGGTTTCTGCTTGAACGATCGATATTCGTAAAATACTTTTTTTCTGATTGCTTATTGAAAATTTCTTAAAAAATGTGTAAATTCTAAATTCAACTATTTCTTAAAATGTAAGCATTGCTTTGATTCAAAAACGCATACCAATTTTTGTTACATGTACTATTAATAATAGGTAGAAAAATTTTTTAAAGCATTGGGCACAATAGTAAAGAAGCCTTAGAATTTTAAATAAAGATAAATGAATTATTTTTTCATTCTGAGATAAATCCGCTTAAAATTTTTATTAGGCATTGGGATGTGAATAAAAACGAACATAAACTTTATCATAACTCTAATTTTTTTTTTAACATAGAACTTTCGAATTTTGTGAGATTATAAAAAATTACATAAAGAGTAATTTAGGCTAAAAAAAATTTATCTGAATTTTCGACCGATCTGTTATGATAATTGTTCTGTTAATTGAATCGTAGTGTATTCAACTAAAGTATTTACGTAGGAACGAATAACAAGGAAAGTTGCAAACAAAGAAAATTAACAAGTGTTACTTTTATACAATAATAAAATTAGTTAATAAAAAAATATTTAAAAAAAACTATAAATTGCTCGAAAAATACTCCCCCCCCCCTAAAAAAATAACGTTTCAATATCGTATCAAAAAATTCCTTCGAGTCCTGTTTGTAGAGAATAACGGTTTGGACACATTAAAAAAAAAGAGGCGAGGGGGAGAGTGACATACAGTTAGATTTCGCTCTAACACTCGATTATAATTTATCGTCTTAGAAGAAACCTGTTCCTAATAAAAGTGAATCGCGCATAGAGGTGAATACAAACCTCGAACAATGTTTATTGTTTGTTATCGGTGGTAGTGGCCGAGTTGGATTTGTTCCAAAATGCTTAACTCAAGTAAAGTCACGAGCTTGTCTAACTCGGCCAGCAGTCCCTGGACGTTTCCCTTCGGAAAAAAATAAACACCGGGTTTCCCATTCAAATTCTGTTTCAAGTCGTGAGTAATGTGGATTAAAAATAAAAACCTGTAATTTCAAATTGTTGCTCGTATGTTTTTCATAAGATTTGATTTTTAATTTAACTTGGGAAAATCACTTTATGTGATGGGAAGGTGTGGTCGAGATAAGCATTTAATTAGGCGTCAAAAAGTGGAGTAAATGTCGTTTCAAATTTTAATAGCTGCGAAAAAAAATTCAAAGAAAAAATAATTGTTACTGATTTCTATCAAAAGTCTACTTTCTCTTGAATCATGCTGACAGAAATGAGTCATGCTTTCAATTTGTCATTTATGGTTTTTTTTTTTTTTTTTTATATAATCTCGTTCAATGAAATATAATATGTAAAATATCTGGCTATAATCAGATCTAAAAAATATAATAATAAATCTCAATATCGTTTGGCATTCTGCTCTAGCAAATTGTATTATTTTTCTTTCTTAATTATGTTAATGTTAGAAATAGAATTTTAAGTAAATTTTTTTAAAATTACTAACTAAAGAGAAAAATTACTTAGAAAAGGTAAATAATCTTTTTATTACAAGTATTAATTTGTGAAAAAAGGCTACCCTAGCTAAATATTGTTTGAAATTGCTTGAGATGGCAATTCTTTTTAAATTTGAATTGTTTACAGTGTGACAACATTCTTGACTTGAAAATTTTGAAATAAATATAATCAAACTCGATGTCAATATATTGCTTATAGGGATTTTCAAAATTTGATTAATAATTTATGAATGGAAAACTAGATCATTTTAATTATTTTTCTTTTCAAAATAATTCAATTTTTTGAAAATTAAATAATTGTTACAAAATAATGTCAGCCTAATATCTTGATGCAAACGATACTTTTTTTAGCTAAATAATTTTTGTAACATCAAAACAATTCTTTGGACTGAATGAGATACACTTTCCGGATAAATTATTTTTTTTATAATAAAAAAACTAATATTTTGAAAAAAAAATATTTTTGATTAAAAATTATCGATGGAAATTAGGAAATAAGCTCTGAAACTAACAAAATATAAATATTTATATCAGAATTCTCTCGCGTACACAAATACTTAAACTGAATTCGACGAACCGTTTCTGCGTTGCTTCGCTCATCATACGATATGCTCTGCAAGTCACATATTTCTAAAAGTTAATTTTACAAATATGGCAACGGATTGTAATCTGTGGCGGAAAGGAATGAAAAGTGGCCATTTTAAGTGAAGCATTTTGAATACGTGCAGTGAATGAAATGATAGTGTTTTTAATTAGAAAATTGCCATAAGAATCACATAAACATATCATCTATAAGGAAATCTTTATTTGCATACATCACGCTTGAAGACGAATACCGGTAGCGCATTAAATTAATAGAATTATAACGGTTTTATTTGGAATAATTCATAAGGTAATGCTGGGTTCATTTCTGGGCTTGGCCGATACGTTATATTTATTATTAATTTTTACCGTGTAGAATGCAGATTGTATATTTTAACATTTCATTGTTATTTCTTGAAGAAAAAATATTGAAGTAGTTTTTATATTAAGAAAATAGAATGCATGATATGAAATAAAAAATAATGTATGGCAAAAAAAAATACAAAATATTTTACTTTTGGTTATGATACAAAATAATTTGTTTAATGTAATAACTTACTGAATTTGGTTATTCTTTTCTATGTTGAACATTTATGTTCGCTGAAAATGTTTTGGAACTGCGAAGTAAGAATAATAAATAAAATTAAATATCATTTACAGATATTCATTACACTACATCAAGTATGTAAGACAAGCAAAATATTATTTGAAATTATTAGGTTACTAAATTTTTCTTAATTTATTCAATTAAGAATAATTCGAAACACATACCGGAATTCGAAATTCTCCATTTTGGATTTTATCGCACATAAAAAATTAAATGAACAACTATTATAATTTTTTTAAGTAATCGCTCGAAAATAACCTAATTTAAGTAAAAATACCTTTAAAAATAATTGAAATTTTAGTATTTTCTCAAAAAGCATTGTTAAGAGATTATATAAGTATTAAAATCGAAGATTTGATAGTTATAGTTAGTTTCCCTTAATCAAATTCTTTTATAGTTTATGGAACAAATTAAAGTGCATTAAGTTTTATCGTCTGCTTGAACTTAAATGAGAATTTTTAATTCTCTTCTAAATAATGCAATAAAATGAAACTCACTTTTTTTTTTAAAAAAAAACATTGTTTATAGGTAACAATTGTTTCTGAATTATTCTGTGTATATTAATTAGCACTACAGTATTTCATTTCTCTGTAATAAGCTGATTTAAACATTAATCTCGAATTCACTTAATTTTTTTTATTTTCTAGACTTCTAGCATTTTCCACACTGAAATATGTTTCTCATTAAATATCCATTTCATCACAGATCATTGATTCGTAATTATGGCGCATCATCCCTTAATTAATTTAACATGACTTTGATTATACCCCGATTTTTAATTGTCTTGACTTTAAACACTGCAAAAGGAACATTACCCTCATTTATTTCTGAGGTGGAAACCGAAAACATTTTTATGATGTAATTTCGAACTGCGTCCTCATTTGACAACCTCATTATTTTGACGTTTTAAAACGCTTTAAGGTACATAATAAGGAAATAAGTATATCGGATTTCCCGCAATTTTTTTTACTTTTTTTCCAACACTTAAGCATGAACGGTGATGCGTTAATTAGTACTCGGTTTCAATGTGAGAAAAAAAATGCAATGGGTTAAAGAATACGATATATTTTTGTTCTAATTTCTCACAATATTGATTGTAATCGATTGAATTATAAAATGGCAATTGTATTCTCAAACGATAAATTAATGG
>BMAO01030640.1:0-92257 GCA_019973975.1 Trichonephila clavata | reverse complement strand
AAAAAAATCTAGTAGGTAATATATAAAAATAAAAAATTTTAATACATTGTATTGTATTATAATAAAAGTTTAAATAGTATTGAAAAATAAAGTTATTATGTAGAAATAAAATTTTCAGTTTCTCAATGTCAGTGATGAGCTTTAAATGTTAGTGGGTACATAAACTTCATAGAGAACGAACGTGGATCCATTTTGCATGCACATTTATAATTTTCTTTCGATTTTTAATTGTGACTCGTGGAATTCTAGGGTTCCATGGAACACAGTTAGAAGACCACTCATGCATACGAAAAGGATAGATGGATGAAAACGATGTCAAATTCTAAACAAAAAAATGTTTGCCGAAAGCGTCCTGGTGTTTTAAGATATCCAGAAAGTCTTTCAGTTTGAGACATGTTCTGATACCATCTTCCGGACTGTGTGATAGTGGTCGGTTCCTGCTTACATTCTGAACCCCCTTGTCTACCTGTAAACCCGGCTAGAGGTGTGGGAGAAGCTGAATGATCCACAGACATGATTTCAATCTAATCAATTTATTAATTCCAAATATCAATCAGACACAAAACAAATCTAATTAAGGTAGATGATTATATAGTAGAGCGCAGAGGTGAGATTCTATATCACGGGTATACTACTACAGACCCTCAACTGAATCTAAGACAGCTTAAATACGCTCAAATATAACTACGTCGCACACTAATAAGCTAACTTCTACTTAATCAAGCTCACAATACCTGTACTTTTTATGCACTGGATCCTAAACTGGAGCTTGCAGGCGATCTCTTCGGCTTGCTCAATGTCGCTGGATCCACGCTCTGCAATCTTTTTCCTGGACAACTCCAAGACCTCTAACTAATTCCACTCTCTTTCAATCTTCAGCTAACGCGCAGATTCTATGTTAACTCCTACTTGCCAACTCCAACGTGTCAACGTACGAACTCGCGAAAACAGAATTTATATAATATTCTTCATTTACGTAATCACGCTATCTTACTGGATGAAAGTTGGTTGAAATAAATATTTTCCTTAAAGAGTCATGAAGGGATTGGTAGAACCGCGTATAGATCCGTCACATCTGTTCTAAAAAATTGCCGACACACAGACATGGAAGTTAATAACGCTATTAATTCAGCCTTTAAATGTGTGTATCAATGAACCATTCAAAGCAAATTTAGAACGACAGTGGAATATGTGGGTGTTAGTAGATGAAAAAACATGTACAAAAGAATGCCAAATCCACAAGTGGAAATCTAATTTCTATACGCTAATCTTTTCCGTATTTTTAAAGTTCTAATTTTTATACCCGGCGTATAACGCGCTTCCGTAAATTTCGACATTTTTTGCGTTAAAAGTGTGCGTTAAACGCCGGAAAATAGGGTACGTAAGTGCACGTATGTAAAGGGCAAGGTAACAAGTTTTTACTTAAATTATAAATTAATATGTCCTCTGTGGTTACAAATACATTTTGTAAGCAATTTCAATGAATAAATACCAAAAAAGAAAATGTTTATATATTTTTAACATGTATTGTAGTTTTTAGCGCTTCACCTTGAAAATTTTAGCAGGATGTTTTCTTTAGGGCACTCCCTATCTTTTGCCAATGAAAGGGATAAATAATAACCCTTTTAGTGTCTGGAAAACCCACAAAAGAATTTTTAAGACCTTAAATATTTTAAAGAGATGAAAATGTTTAATCTGGTTAAACACACATTTTAACGAGTGCTTTCTTTCTATGTTTATATTTCGAGAGTTCTAAAAATGTACGTTTAGAGAGGAAATTAATTTTTGTCTGTGAGGTAAGGTACAAGGGGTGATCAAATGAAAAGGTACGAAACGACATAAAAATGAAACAGTTAAATATTTGCATATTCCGCCAAGGGAGAATGTAGCGAGACATCTCGGGATGCCATTGGAGACTCTGACTGGATCGGATCATGCGCGGGTGCCCGCATGCGCAGGAGAGAGCAAAGGCTCTTATAAAAAGCGGCGTCCAAATGATGTGAGCACAGAATTACTCGAGCACAGAAAAAGCATTAACTCCGATGTGTACTGTGAGACACTCCGACGCCTACGCAGGTCCATCAAGAACAAAAGACCGGGGCTGCTCACGGAGGGTGTGGTTCTGCTCCATGATAACGAGCATCCACACATCTCCAGAGTCACACAAATGGAACTGGACAAGTTCCAATGGGAGACGTTGGACCATCCGTCCTACAGTCCGGACATGTCACCCTGCGATTTCCATGTGTTTGGTCCACTGAAGAAACACCTGAAAGGAAAGCGCTTCAACTCGGACGACGTACTCAAGGACACTGTGAAGGACTGGGTCTCGTCACAGCCACAGGAATTCTGGGAACAAGGAATCCTGCGGCTTGTTCATCAGTGGGATCGTTGTGCTCAGGCCTATGGTGTATATTTTGAATAAAGTCTATATTTGTACCCACCGTGTCGTTTCGTACCTTTTCATTTGATCACCCCTTGTAAAATAAAAATAAAGGCGACGAGAAAAAGATTTTAGCTCTTTGAAAAATTTCACAGTTAAAGAATCTGTGAATTAAGGATTACGGTCCTGATTTTGCCTTGACTGCTCATTGCCGACATAATGAAATTTTAATTCATTTTTCAGATTTGTGATTATTACTCTACATTTACTCATAATTATAAAAGTACAGGGTGTCTGAAAACTATGACTACACCTACAAAAATAAATTAAAAATAAATTATAGTTTAAAAAAACTAAAAAACACGCTTTTATGTTTAATCGAACTAAAAAGTTTTAAAAAAATATTCTTAATATAAGAATAAAATGACTAACGAGAAAATTAATGTAATTGGGGTAAAAGTGCATGGGGTGCTCTATATCAATTGTTATAATTTCTTACTAGTTCTATTCCGAAATGCTGATCTAGTGTAAAACTGTAGTACAAAGCACCCAACACTTTTACCACAACGACATTAATTTTCTTGTTAATCATTTTATTCTTATATTAAGAATTATTTTTTAATTTTTTAATTCGATTAATCATAAAAGCTTGTATTGTAGTTTCTTTAGATTTAAAATTTATTTTTCATCCTTTAGTTCGATCTACAATAAAAGCGTGTTTTTTAAACTATCATTTATTCACACATTTTTTTAAAAAATTTTGGCACGCGACCGAAAAAGTTTGCCCATCCCTGAGTTAGAACAAACTATTTTTTTTCACATGCACGAGTCTTCCCCCCCCCCCTTTTCAGAAAAACTGGACAATTATGTTTATATTATGATAAGAAATTGCTGAATGACGTTATCGCTTTTAGGGTTGTAACTTAATCTTTTAGTCACCAAATCTGGAATTGGGATCTAGAATTAGTCGCCAAACCTGGAAATGGCATGTGGAATTAGTTGCTAAATCTAGAAATGGTTTAATGAATTAGTCACCAAATCTGGAAATCGTTATTCCTGATGATCCTGGTCAGGACAATGGATCAAAATTATGAAATTATTGTATTGTCATCGGTCATTGACAATTGTGCAAAATTTCGAATCAATCTGACCTTTTAAAGTGGGTAAAAATCGAGCTCAAAAATTCCGTTACATACAAGTGAAGCTTATAAAAGCGCGTTAATAAACTTACGTTTACGGTTTTTTATGTTCCTTAAAGAAAAGATTAGAGTTTCTGTTAAAGGAAATGAAAACCAGATAGAGCAACCTCCACGTTTTGCAACATACTCGTTACAAAATAGTTTCCCCGCAAGAACAAGCGCAAGTTGTAACGTGGTTTATCTAATTTAACACGGATGCAGTGTATATTTCAGACTACCTATAAACGAGGTCCACCTTCAAGATCCACAATTTATTGTGGTATAAAAGCTTTATGATAACAGAAAAGTTTATTTCAAAAACAAAATCTGGCCGCCCTAGCAGAAGCTAATACGATGCTACTGGTATAGACTCTATGTGTTACGCGCAACTATTGGTGCGCATATTGTAATCTTGCAATAAAACAGTGTAAAAAAAATTGGTATTTATGGAGCACAAAAGCCCGCAAGGGAATATCTTTGTTAGTTTATCTGTATTTAAAATTTGAAAGTGTAGTCAAACCATTTGGACATCCAGTATTATTAATCTATGAGTAACTGATTTATGTTGATTCCTACTTTTGAAAATATTTGAATAAAACTAATAAAATTGAAAGCGAAGCAATAATCATGTCTTAAATTATTATAAATACAGTTGACTCGCTAATTCAAACCTTCCATAATACGAACCTCTCGCTAATTCGAAGTATATATAGGCTTAGACTTTTTTTCTGAGCTACGAACACTCCTTAGAGATTTATATTGCAATAATGCTCTTTATTTCTGTGTTAGCTGGTCTATTATCTCTACTTCAAAAGTTAGGAATGGAATTAGGGCCTGAAATAAAGGGATATTTTTGGTACCTGGACAATACGAAAATTGTTGATTCATCGTGGCATTCTAAACCAGATAAGAAACTGTCTCGTAAAAAAGGAAAGGTCGTTCAAAATTGTAATAGTTTGAAGTAGAGAAGGAACCACATACACCTGGAGAGTTTTAATACCTTCTTAAATCTTAAAAAAGTTTTATTGCAAATATAAACTTTATTTTACATTTCCTGAAGAATGTTATTTTTGTACATAATGGTTCACGGTAACAGTGATATCTCTTAAAGTAATTGAAATATTCTCTTGAAATTTTTTGAGTTTTTTCTTTGTATTATGAATGATTGTGCTAAAAACTAAGGATAATTTTTCAATTAAGTTATTTTTTAATGTAAGTTTGTAAGAAAAAAAGTTTTCTTGAGGAAATATTCTGGTTTTTTTTTCATGTCGAACACCTGCATTTCATAATTTTTTTTTGTAAAACTTGAGTTTTTTTAGTATACAGCATAGTTAAACATTAAAAAATTGTAATTTTGCTAAAATGTTATTTGTTTTTATAAAACTCTAAAATATATATATTTTTAGAGTTGTTAAAGCAAAAGAACAAATTTTTGTAATATTTTGGTTTAGATTTGTTATTATGTTTTGAAAAATAATTTTACAGTTTATACTGTGTTTTTATAGTTTTGCAATATACTTACTTAAAAAATCACAATTAAATAATTATTTAAGTCATGTTTTAGAAAATTGTCGCCGAACCCAGTCGGGTACCTTAACTCGTATAAAAGAACCCTTACCCTAACTGACCCAATGAACTCTTTCCTCTTGGCATAAGGTATAATATTGTCCTTCTTTATTGTGTTCAAGTACCTGAAGAATACCCCCTAAAAGTTTCACAAAGAAACTGGTTTTTCTCCATAGCAATAAATAGTTATTCTTCACATTCAAGGACTTCTGTGATTCCTCGCTTTGCATATTTCCCAATCTCAAAGAATCCGTTTCATTTTGCAAATTATTTTTTTCATCCAATTACTTTATTTATAAAAGACCCGCTATGCTATTTGAATATTTTCAAACAATGCAGATGAATATTTTCAATGAGAATATTCTCCAGAGTCCTTTGTATAGAAAGTTAGAAGATGCAATTCACTTTATTTCTTTATTTGTAGAAACCGTCTACAGTTAAGAATTGATGCAAAGCTTGCTGAAATAAATAATTGTATACAAACAAAACATAAATTATACTAAAGTGCATAAAGGAAATTAGAATGAATTACTCATTACAAAATCATCAAAGTATTATTATAGAGGTATTTTTTGATATGACAAAAAAAAAAAAATGTTCCAAATTCTAGTCTTGTTTTATGAGAATGCTTTAAGCCAGCGGTCGGCAACCTTCAGAACTCCTGGGCCATTAAATGTATAATTTTATATTTGACGGAATACAAATGAATTGATCACTATTTGGTAGTCCACTAATTTCAAAGACCACTATAGCTATATTGCCATTTATTTAAATATCTACTTACATTTATATCCAGCTTCAAGAAAAACAAAAATAAACTGGCAACGTAAAGCAGTATCCACAAACTGAAGTGATATGCCGCCGATTTACCATCATTGCAAGCTCTCACTTTCAGATGGTGCTAGTTACACCTGCAAAAATAGCTAAAAATTCCACTAATTCAAAAGAAATTTCGCTAAAAGAAGTTGCTAAAAGCTTTAAGAAAAGTATATTCCATATTCCATGATACACGTTTGGTTACTCGTCGCTACTGAAATTGAACCTTTATAAAAAAAAGGTGATTACGTATTATTGCAACCGGATTGGCGACATTGGTATTTATGTATTATCGCAACAATCACCAACGTTCAAGATAACTCACCAAATTGGCCACCCCAATTTCGCATGTGTCGTATGCGTCGTAATGTGTCGTTCACGTACGTAAATACAAATGTCGCCAATAGGTTGCGACTTTACGTAAGTACCACGACATTATATGAAATGAAGCACGTGATTGCCAATTCAGTGCATACGACACTTACGAAATTGGGGTTGCCAACTTGACGAGTTATCTTGAACGCTTGGCGATTGTTGCGATAATATGTAAGTACCCATAAAAATATAAATAATTTCCCATTTTTTCCGTGAACCATCCAAAACTTTTTCAAACCAGTGGCTCATGGATCACCGGTTTGGCGACCGCTGCTTCAAGCAATGATTTTATGAACAAAGTAACAAAATTTGTAATCTTCATTGAAACCAGAAAAAAGAACCAAAGTTACAAAATAACAGAGGCAACGTTTCAAAAATGTGTATCATGCATTTCAACAATTTAAAAATAAATAGGTTATGTTAATTAATTTCAAATCAATATTTCTGAATGCAAGCTTTGAAAACTTTGCCTTGACTTAGGTTCCAATCTTATTAACGGATTCCTGTTGATTAGTTAGGCTTAATGAGGCTAATTAAATTTCCTTGAACCTTAAGCGTTGCCAATCACTTCTTTTTGCGTCTGTAATTCAATTTGAATAACTTATGCCCCAGACTTGATTTCTTTCAACCTTCATAAGTTCATCATATTCATCTGTAGCGAAATAATTATTCACGAAATTTCACCGTGAAGCTAAAATTCAAATTTTTTAAAAAAAATAAAGCAATGACCTCGTGCGTGAGTTGCTTATCTATATTTTGGTCTGTAACAAAATGATAGATATTGTGATAGGCATAGTAATCAGCAGATGATAACTGTGATAGAACATAACGTGGCTAAACATCTTTATTAATATTTACTGTGTTATGCTTTAAACGTGTAATTCCATTGTTTAAGTTCCTGTAGGCAGTTAGTTTTTGTTTATGTTTAAGATTCTGAAAATTATATTTTGATTGTGTTGCGTTCTTCAAGATCCAGAGGTGTCAGCTTGGTTTTTTTCCTTCTGTTTTTGAGATTTTGGACACAGTTTGATTTTGTTGTTTAAAAAATACTGTTATTTTTTTCTTTTTTATTTCTCCTCTTGGTGTGTATGCTTCTCTAAATCTCTTCTCACTCTCTCTATCTATATACAGTAGAACGTCGTTTATCCGAACGTTTATTATCCGGAGCGTCAAATATCCGGACCTAAGTCCGGATACGTTTTCAAACAGTGCAATGATCAACAGTTGTTTTGCGTGAGGCCAAAAAGTGATGGGAAAACCCAAAGTGCGGGATATTTCGGGAATTTCAGTTGTGTGAGTTGGTAAACATCTGCGCGGAATATTAGGTCAGTTTGTTTCCAAGTGAGGAGGTGTATACGTGCTCTTTTGTTGATGTAGAAACCTGGATGGCATACGATGCAGAAGACAATGGATTCCAAATGATGACGAGATTGTGACTTCCGTGTAAGAAAATCCGACCCTGTCGATGATGAAACGGATGAAGACGAGGACAGCAACAACGGAAGTAGCAAGGGTGCATCAAATGCTGACGCGTTTTGTGCGTTAGAGACAGGTATGGAGTGGTACGAACAACCATGAGAGTGCTGTCCTACTCAACTGCTGCTGCTCAAGAGAATCAGAGACCTTGCAGCGAAAACACGAAGGTGTACAATGGAACAGCGAAAAATAGGGGATTATTTTTCACAATCAAGGTAAAATTGCTACATTTTGCACCTATTTTGCTTTTTCTTCAAGCGCGTTTCCCACCTGACACCCATAGTGTCCGCTTTCATATACTGCATGGATCACATTCGGTTTTCGGTTATCCGAACAATCACGTATCCGAACCGTGTCCGGTCTCAATTGATTCGGATAAACGACGTTCTACTGTATATACATAAATAGAGAGAGAGAAGAAAATACGAAAATTATAGACTTAATTGTGACGGTTCTATCTGCGTTCCTTCTACTAATAGTCCTTTTGGGGAATTTCTGGTCTTTGAAAATTATTTAATTATAAAACTCCTCCTCGAAGAAGAAGACGTGATTTTGTTGATTAAGACTACTATATACAGTCTAGGTTTTCAGGTTAGAGAGAGATATATATGTATAGGATAGACTGCTATCGGAGCAGAGATTAATCAATTTGAATGTGAATGACGGATATTTAATATTTTAAAATTGAATTACTTAAGGTGACGAATTGTCACTGGAGATTGAATCCACATTAGATAGCTTAGATATCAGATTTATTGCCTTGAGTAAGTGTGTTTAGTATTAAAGTTTTCTCATATATCGCGTACCTCGTTAATTGTCTGCATAGTTATTAATTGGGTGCATCTCTTAGACTGGATCGATTGAATTTGAGAGATGATTAATATTTTGAATAAACTAGATTGTTTTGTTGAAATAGGGCTAGTGTTCTTTCCAATCCTCCTACACCATTAAGCGCGTAGGTGAGAACATTACAAAATGTAGAAATAGCTTACTGCTCTGGTCAACCAATCACAGTAGATCTACTCGATACCAATGCGTCCAAACTTTTTCTATCCAAAGTTTTTCTCTCTCATACTCGTATTTCTTTGCTGCAACCGGATTGGCTAGGCTTACCCCTCCTACCCCGAACACGATAAATTTTTAGACTTTTTCACACACACACCCATTTTTAAGCTTTCACTATGAAAGCATTTTTTATCATACAAAAGTAAGAGTTTTATATCAAATTAATATATAATAACTATTTTATAATAAACTGTTGTTAATTTTTTAAAAAAAGCAACTTGAAAGCACTTTTAATGTCATCAAATCTCACGAAAGGAGACAAAGGAAGAACGAAGTACTTCCACCCAACCCAGTACTAGAAAGAAAAAAAAGAAAAGAAAACGAATAAAAGTCCATTGACCAAAATTCAAAGCCATTATGTTTTCTCAAGCTGTCACATACTTAGGACTGACGTGTGGGGTTAAGTGTGCGTTATTGGATCCAATCTACCGTTTCAACTGAAAATTTATACGTAATAGCGCAAGAAATGAATAAATAAGTAAAGGTAAAAATATTTAGCATAAAGATTACATCTCGGCGCTTTTGTTTGCATGTTTTTCATAACATAATTCTTCCTTCCATAAAGTGACCCACACACACATTAAAAAACATATTTGTAGAATAACTATATAATTATATCAATATAATTGAAATGCAATTTATTATTATTCCCGTCAGAAGTAGCATTTCTGAGCAATATTGAACAGACCAATATTTTGACTTTAAAAAACATCTTTTATTTGGTTTTTAAATTACCTAGAGGCAAAGTTACAAATAAATTCTATAAAATTAGAAATATCAGATTTGTAAGGTATCCGACTAATTGCGACAATTTTTATTTTAGAGAAAATGGAGATATGGGGATTTTTTTCTGATTTTAGATTTGTTTTGTACATTTTAAGAAAAATATGCTAAAATTAAGACGAGAAAAAGAAATTATTGGGAAAAAATTGGTAAAAATTTGCAAAAAATAACATAAACAGGACCCATTCTGTACCAAAAGTTTATAAACAATTTTTCAATTCTGATGTGTTGCTATGTAATTAATTTTTGAAATGACTTTCAGGATAAGAGATATTTTAATTTTTACAAAAACTAGAGCACTTTATCTTAGTTATTATATGAAATTGCTTAAAAAACAGCGATTATATTTACATAAGGGACTGTAAATTTTTAATAAAACAGTGATTGATGAATCTGAAGGTTGAAACACTTCTACTATTATACAGAACATACACAAAAATTTAAGTTAAATATTTTCAAAACTTTTTGAGCAATCACTGTCCCCGTTTAAGCATTTTCAAAAACAAAAAAAACCACATTTTGAGTAAAATGCGTTTTAAAGTGTGACATACCTTGCTTAAAGTAATGGCATTTGCTTTTACTAAAACACTTGTAGTTTTTGTTCTACGAAAGCAGAAAATATTAAACTTGGTTTTTTTATAAAACAAATAAGATGGTCTATAAAATAAAATCATAAAAAAATTTGTCAATTTTTGGCAAAATTCACAATTTTAGTGTAGTCGTATACCTTAAAAAAACTTTTAATTGCTGAAATTTTACTTATAATTGTGCTTTCTGTAAAATTTAAATAATCTATTTTAAATAATTCTGGTAAAAGTATTAATATTAATTGACATTGATCCCTAAAAAAAGCATTTATAATGTTTTAGTATGGTAGTTCTTTACAAAAAAAAACCCGAACTTGTTTGAACACCTTAAAAAGTGCATTTTGTGGTGATTTTTTTAAAAATTGTTCGACATACTCTAGACAAAATAAATTTTAGTACGCCTTTATATATTGTTTCATGAACCTGAACGCATTTTTTAGAAATTCTCAATTCTTTAGTAAATACCCTTTTTGAAAATAATAGTTCATTGACTTTTAGTTGTAGCAGCGGTTGTTAAAGACAGACTAAACAATTTCAAGGTTAAGAATAATTTTAAGTACAAAACTAATTGGATTCGATAAAGTATTATGTTTCTGCGAATTTTTCCTTTTTTTTCTTAAGTATATCCTTCCAAGAATTTTCAAACGCCTGTTATTTTTGAAAATTTCTTGAAATTGAAATTCTTTGAATTGAATCCTTTGAAATTCTTTAAATATTTTATTTTCAGAATGCTCCGAATTTGTTTATCGTAAAACGAGATTTTTATTGTGTGATTATTGTTTTTTTTTTACATTATTGCATATGTTTTATTATTTGCCAGTATTTTTAATTATTAATAATAAAGTACAACATATATCAATAATAATTATAGCAAAACTGAGTATAAGGATATTCAAATCTCGATAGTTTAGTAACTTATATATCATATAAATTAATAGTTATGTGATTTTTTATGTAATTAATTTCCCAATAATTATGTGTCTTATTTAGGTGTTTTTGTGGCAAAGGTCTCTCATAGCTCTTTTCACTCGAGAAATGAATGGTTTCTTGAGTGCAACTCGGCCATGATAGTCATCCTTTTTCAGTTAGTTCCCTTTGAATTGTAGTTAAAGTCACATTTTTTTTGCAAGATCTCAGTCGCAATTTTATCTATTTGTGAAGCTCATAGTCTTGGATTTATTTTTACAGAGCGTATTACAAAGCAAGATTCTCTCGAGGTGACAGTGCAGACAGGCTCCCAGATCTTGGCTTGGACGTTAAAATTTTAGTTGATTTGTAGTTTATGAACACTTTTTGAGTCAATGAATGTCTCCTATAAACAGTTTCAGAATTGCTTTAAAAATTTCCCTCTTTTCTGAAGACCTATGAGGATTTTTCTTTCAATAATATATCGAATCTCTTTTCTATTACCCGCCATGAAATCACACGAGTTTTCAAATCTCCAATCCTAAATAAATCGTAAAAGATGCTTATAATTACGTAAAAACACGATTTAGTGCAATAATTTTACAATAGGTCTTTAAAAGCTATTTTGTAAGTGTACCCAGACTTTTGGCGTGGGTGGTTGGTGATTATTTGGTGGTAATTCTTGTTTTTTCATGTTAAGATGAATTTTGTTGCTGTTGTTTGAATGGAAATTTTGAAGAATCCCTGACAGGTATGTTGATTTTCTGAAGTGAGATTTTAATAGTAATTATAGCATAAACATGTAAGATGATTTCCTGTACGCAGACGTTCGGGGTCAAGTGTATATTTTAAATATGCTTTTTGTACTACCTCTGACGTTAGAAGTCTTACTTTAAAAGCATAAAAATGTTATTCTTATACATAAAGCAGAAAGCTTATGTGTGTGTGTGTGTTTGCTTCCCGTTCACACCTGCTTTCACCAGTAATGAACTTAATTTTTTAAAAAAATACACGGAATTGTTTAATTTTTTCGTCTATTTATCCTTCTTTATATTCTGCTGTTCTACACGTCTGCAAATGCGTTGCATTTCGTTTTTGATTGCTTAAACAGGTACAGCTGTTTGATATACAGTAGAACGTCGTTTATCCGAATCAATTGGTGCTGGACACCGTTTGGATACGCGATTGTTCGGATAGCCGAAAACCGAATGTGATCCATGCAGCATATGAAACCGAATATTAAAAATCCTCACATGCGAGAAACGTGCTTGAAGAGAAAGCAAAATAGGTGCAAAATGTCGCAATTTTACTTTTATTGTGGAAAATAATCACTTAGTTTTCGCGGTACCATTGCACACCTTCGCTTTTTCACTGCAAGGTCTCTGATTCTCTTCAGCAGCAGTAGTTGAGTAGGACAGCACTCTGATTGTTGTTCGTACCACTCCATAGCAGTCTCTAGCGCAGAAACGCGTCAGCATTTGATGGACCCTTGCTATTTTCTTTGTTGCTGTCCTCGTCTTCATCCGTTTCATCGTCGACAGGGTCGGATTCTTTTTGCACGGAAGTCACAATCTCGTCATCATTTAGCATTTGAAATTCACAGTCTTCTGCATCGCATGTCATCCAAATTGTTGTCTTTTGAACATTATAAAACTGTGCTAGAGACGCTCCACTTTCTCTCTTCACGAGACGGTTCAATATTTCAAGTTTTCTCTATGTTCAAGACGTTGCGCTTCCGTTTTGAATTCGAAGCCACAGCAGTTTACAACTCAACAAAAGTGCACGTATACACCCCCTCACTTGTAAACAAAGTGACCTAATATTCCGCAGATGTTTACCGAATCACACAACTGAAATTTCCCAAATGTCTCTCGCCTTGGACTTTCCCGTAACTTTTGTCCTAACGCGAAACAACTGTTGAGCATTGCACTGTTCGAAAACGTATTCATGTACAGTACCTACATGTAGATGACAAAAAATAAATAAAATAAAAACTGGTCCGGATATTTGACGCTCCGGATAATAAACGTTCGGATAAACGACCTTCTACTGTATATAGATATTTTTTCCCCTAAAAGTACTAAAGTAATTTTATTTGTTTCTTTTATTAAGTAGGAAAATGTGTTTCTCAAAAAATGAAATCAACCACAAACAAAGATTTTTTTTTTTTCATTTCAGAACGTGCTGTATAAATTCTTTAATTGTTTTATGCTTGTAGTACATTCTTAGAACTTTATAAAAATAACTTATTATGTATTTTTTTTTATAATTCTTTAATATTTACTTTTGGTCCAAAGTGTCTGATAAAATTTTTTGTACTGCAGTATTTCTTGATTTTTTTAATTTGCTTCTTATAATAATTATTATGTACTAACGGCGGACCCGCCCCCATTGTACAAATTTTACAACTGTTCAGTGACGCACACAAAGGGGGGGGGGTCATCGGTTCCGGACACCGCCCCAAAAACCCTTGTTTTTTTCTCTCTCTCTCTATTGATTATAATCTTATGTATATAGTACATAAAATTTAACTAATTACAGTACACTCTCGCTAATTCAAATACGAACCTTCGACTAATACGAACCTCTCATTAATTCGAAGTATATGCTCAGCCCCTAGAAAAACTCTTGATATTTCGAACTAAAAAATATGTTTTGGTGCACTCAATATTTCGAAGTAAAATCTGCTGCTGGCCAGACTACAACACGCATTAATTCGAAGTTAACTTATATAGCTCTCGACTATTCGAACACTCACTATCATGTAAAGTTCTGTAGCAAACAGGTTGAAGCATACATATTTTGTGTTGTATTGTCTCTGCATGTCTCTTCTGTAACGTAGCTTCTTTGATGACCACCTGTCTGTCATCACTTCTTTGTGTTTCCCAGTTACTGAGGCAAAAAGATACGTTTATTGCTTTCCTTCTTGGAGTGGACAATAGATCGGCCACACATGTTATCAGTCGACAATATCTTTCGTTTAACATTTGGTCTTGCTACACTTGTGTTCAGAAAGGATGATCCGCTATTTTAAAGGAGAATTGTGCAAGAGATTATGTATTTTACAACTGTGTGACATGATGATTTATGACTCATCTGTGTGACTTATAGCATGTAGCTCTAAATAGGGCATGGGCCACACTGGCCCCTACCTTGAAGAACCAATGGTGTTGGGGACAGTGTCTGAGTTAACCAGTAATAGATTAAACAGATTTTTAAAGATAACAGATATTTTCGACAAAAAAACTTTTTTATGTGCTTTATGTATTCTTTTAATAATTGTTTTTAATACATAAATATATTCTTTTAATACAGGACTTTTAACTTCTGATAATATTTATACTGTAAAATATATGTACTTTTTAAAAATACTTTAAAATAGTTTTGTACACTTGTACAATTGTTGTTTTGTTACATAGTTTTAAATTTAAATGTGTTAGAAAAAAAATTTCTCTTTGTGTATTTTGGTAGTTTTTTCCTACCCTATTGATATTTCGAACACTTGATAATTCGAAGTTCTTCATTGGTCCCTGCAAAAGCATGATACGAGAATGGTGGATTTTCGACATTGGCCCCCCCCCCTTGAAAAATTCCTCTGTTTGCTACTGCAATTGTTCATACTAATTGCTCAAATTGTAAAACTGTATTGTGTAATTCTATTTCTATTTCTTTTTTTTCTCGCAAAATTCGTTCTTGGCGCTACCTTTTAGCTAAATTCATCTTTGAAGCTCTATCCTCCAACTCTTCATTGATAAAGTCCTCAGATTTTGATAAAACTGCAGATCTTCCAGCTTCCTGGAAAATTGAATATTTAGTTCCGTTGATTGTTAATATGTCTTCGTATGGGTAACGCTTTTCTTCTCCACAACGATTTCAGTCCAGGTAACCGTTACAACAGTTTTCTGCGAGAGCTTGCAATAATGTACTATCGCAACCGTATTGGCGACATTTTACGAAACGAAGCACATGGTTGCTAATTCAACGCGTTCAGCACATGCGAAGTCGGGGTAGCCAACTTGCTGAATTATCTCAAAAGTTGGCATTATTATTATAGAACGTAATAAATTTACACCAGCATCACGAAAAAATACCTTTTAAAAAAGATACATATATATATATATATATTACATATATACATTAATTATTTAGCAATATATTTCATTTATATAAGTTCCTGCTGCTTTAATATTTTTTAAAGATTATTTATAAATTAAAAGAAGTTTTTTTTTTTAATGCTATCTGATCTCGACTGTGTCAGATTCAAGCCCACGAAATTCATCATGGCAAGGGGCTGGATGTATGTCTGTCGTTGGTCGTAGCCTTGAGCACCATGCAGGTGACAATACGATGTAGCTCGACTCTACCTCAATTTTGAGGGAGAATACCTTGGGGAGGGTCGGGAGCCTCCCACCTCTCTTCCCCTTCCACCAACCTCACGAGAGGATTTGTGGCTCGTCGGCTTTTTTAGTATCCCCATACCGCAAAGACACTATACATTTCCAAACATCCAAGTCTCCGGGATTCGAACCCAGGCCTTACGGCACAGCAGTCAGCGTTGCTAACCACTATACGGATGGGTGACGTTTAAAGAAGTAAAAAACTGTTTAATCACACACACAAATACTTGATTTTTTTTTTTTTTTTTTTTTTTTGCATTTTTAAAAAATATTTTTTCAGCTCAACTCAATTATATCCTCTCAACTCTGCTCAAATTATTGCTCTTAAACAAGGACGAACCGAACTTTCTTTTTAGAATCAAAAGAAAAACATTACCCAATGAAACTTCCTCATAAGAACCTCTTCGCGATGACAAAAATTTTGCCTTTATAAATCTATATCGTTATTCTCAACTGCACTTTCCTCAAAACACATACAAAAAATAACTAAAGAAACAAACGTAAAAAAAGGAAGTAAAAAATAAGAACGAAAGAGAAAAACGTTCTCCTAGGAAAATATTGCCGTTCGATGAACCGTGAACTGTGTGGGGTTCCCTATTTTTGCGCCCAGACGCTGTCGGGTGGAAAGGCAGCGGCGGAATATCACCATAGTAACGACCCAGAGGACCGCGCCGATTCTCATGGAGGGAGGGAGAAGGAGAACGGGGATTCACAAGAGCAAGGATGCAGCTCCCGGTGTTTGTTTACATTTTGGATGCATCCAACCCAATGTAGTTGAAACTATGTTAGTGAAAGCTTTTCTTGGCATATTTCGGTTTTATGTGGCGACCGGTTCAAAAAGAGAAAGTTTTGAGTTTTACTTTTTTTTTGTTCCCTCTCCCTCTTCCCTGCTCGTTCGGTAATTTTGGCTATTTTAGACGTTGGGTGAGAGTAGAGGGGAAGAGCGATTTTGTTGTGATCTATTTTGAGGGGAACTGTTAAATGACTGCTGAGTATGTGTTGCGGAGATGTGCTATTCTTATGTCAGCATCAATAAGGAATTGTTTAAAAGGAAATAACGTTGTGAAGAAAAGAGCAGGGATAAAACGTTTTTTCTTCAGTGCTAATTCTATAAACGGTTCCTGACGAAAATTCGTTTTAGAAAAGGCGTAAAATAAAATGCATGATTGTTTGAAAAATACATGCGATGTTTATGACGAATATCAATGAAAACAATTTTCGTTTATTTCATTTAAACACACAGAAGCATATATATTCGCGTATAAACATTAACTATTAACACTAGAGCAGGGATGAGCAGACTTTTCCAGAGTACGGGCTACTTCTAATTTTTTCAAGTTGTTGCGGTCCACCCAGTAACAGTGGCCCACACAAAGGGAGGGGGGGGGGAGGAAGGGTTCACAAGTCCGAACTCTCCTCCATAGCCCATGATTTTTTTTCGATCGATTATAATCCCATGTAAATAGTACGTAAAATTTAATTAAGTATTTGTTATTAATAATTTTATATTAAATAATGTTAATTATTTATTCAATAATTTATTTCATACTGTTCTTTTTTCTCGACAAACTACAAATATATATATATATATATATGTTTGCTAGCGTATTGGGGTTGGACTGGACCACCGCGCCTCGCAACCCCCTTGAAAAATTCACGAGTGCGCGCACTGCCCAGGGTCGTAGATATGGTGAGGTAAGGAAAAAGTCAACAATATTTATTATAACTTAGTAATAAATACAAAATACGTATTTACCTACGTAAATAAAATGAAAAACTCACTTTTTTGAAACCAATTTTTAAGCAAAACGCAAAATACAAACATAATAATAATAGCCACCAATATAATAATATCTAATGATGCATTTATTATTAAACAATCCAAAATACATTAAAAAACATTTCATCTAAAGTTAGTTCTCGTAATTATAGCCAGTAGAAGGCTTAGTCTGCGTACTGTCGGTCAATGTTGAATATTTCCGTATACAATTACTAACGTCTAATGTTCAGGCGGTCACTCCAAATTGTCTTGGTGGTCCACAGGTCGATCGCGATCGACGTAATGCCCACCCCGGCACTAGAGGGTTACTATTAACTAGTTAGGGTTACTATTACTAGAGCACTAACTACTCCCTATCCGCCTAACGGAGGATTAACCCCCATAAAACAAACTATACAACTGTTTATATTTATTGTTCAAATTACAAAACTGTAATTTACATGTATGATGACATCAATTATTATTTGATCTGCGACATTTCCTCTCCTCTCTCTTTTAAAATTTCAATGCACTACAAAAAATTTACATTCTTTATTTAAGCCATCATTGTCCAAATATTTAATTTATTCAACTTTTGCCCATCTTCATATAAGCCTGACATTAATTTAGGTTTTTTTTTTTTTGTTCTGATATTTTAATGGTTTTCTTTTCTAACTGTTCAGGATTTAAGTTTCAATTCGCCGTCTGGTTCGAAATTTTTTTCAACAAATCTCTTTGAAAATTTCTGCCTTTCGTGTAGTTTCTTCATTTGTTCTTTTCCCCCCGCAAAATTGGTTCTTGGTGATTCTTTTCAGTTGATGGAAATAATTTAATATTCCTTGAGCGGCCCGGTACTATTTGATTCACGGACCGGTCCGTGTTCCAGGGGTGGGGGGACCACTGGTTAAGAGCATTTTGGTATTAAGGCATCATTTCTCAAACTGTGGGACCCGCCCCCCCCCTAGGGGAGAGTGATAACTCCACGAGGGGGCCGTGAGCATATTGAAAAGTCGAAAACAAGAGATTATTTTAAAACATTATTATTTTCCGAAAGTATAAACAAACAAAATACACATGTATACTGACATAATACACTTATAAATGTAATCAAAACTGCTCGATGTATTTTACAATTAATTTAACAATGCTAAGTTAAGAACAAGTTTAATAATTACCAGTGACTCCATGGGCTTGTCATATTTTAAATTATATTAAAAAATTAACCCTAATCATGATAATTTGTACGGTTTATGACTAATCCCTTTTCTGCCGATTTAAAGTTACGCGGCTGGCTCACCAATGCAACCGTTTTCCTCTTAGGCACACATATGTGATGTATCGGGGGAGGGGGAGAAAAGGAATAAATAAACAAATCCTCTGAAATAAGTAAATCCTTCGCAAACGTTATCAGAGTCCTTTTATTGCATTCAAAAACTTTGGTAATAGTTTTATGGATAGCAATACACAGAAAAGATCGTACTTCGGAAAGACCTATATATATTTCCGCGGCAATTAACGCTTTGACTGGGTGATATGTTTGTATATACCGGTGACACTTAAGAGGTTCAAGTCGTATTGCAGCTAAAGCGTCAAAGTTTACTATTATTGAATTCAATGCATTGTTATCGGGCGCGATGAGAACTATGATTGAATCTTGGGTAGAAAATATTGAACGTCTGAGAAGCACTGTATTAAGGAGAACTTTTTTTAAAAGGTTTTTCGATCGTGGAAAGGATAGGGAGACTTTTATAAGTTAAAAATTCAAATTTTTACTGACGAACAAATTGGTAAAATGGCGACAATAAAGTACAGCACCCACACAAATAGACAAACACACACACATTTAAGATAGTCTCAAAAACATTCATTTTCCCCTCCAAGGATGCCGTCTATTTATGCTCATGGTCAGCCGGAAACTATTAAAATAATATGATTTCTCGTGGAGGCTTTTCTGATTGGTCCAAATACGCGGGCGATGGAAGGTTGCATCATCCTTATATAAAAACGCTAAGCTTTTAGTTTTTTTTCTCTTTGAGACATAAGGACCTGGTTAGTTTCCATTGGGTGGAAAAAATAAAAATTTATTATCACTTGAAGTCTTAGTGAGTGAATATTAACGTCCCACTATTTAGCTACTCCAGGGCTTTCGGCGACTGACCTCATAATTTTAAACCATGGTCAAGTGATGAGGGCGACACCTGAGCTGGTACCTCCCTCTTCTGTTTCGAAGTGTTATAGGACTCAAGACCATTACGAATTAAAATTCCTCAAGAGGAAATTGAAGTGAATTATTTCGTATATCTCAGTGCCGGTTTTAGATAATTTCGGGTCATCGGTGCAGAAGATCTTCGGGGCCCCTTAGCACTCGCGGATACAAGGAAAATCTGGTTAAGTCCAGCTTATCCGGGTCTTCCGAGTCTGGGCCTCTAAGCACCCACCCCAAGCGCTCAATGGATAAACCTACCCTGAAAAATCTTCAAATTAACAATGCTTGTATTTTTAAGAGGAATGTGATCGCAATTATTTTTTCTCACAGTGTTCAGGTACCTGAAGGGGGAAAAAATAGTTCACTCACAAGATTCTGACAAAAAAAAATCCACAACCTCAGAAAAAATTATTCCCCCACTTCGCCATTAAAAATTAGCCCTCCTCGCTCCACCTACGCACACCGACATTCACGCGCAGACGGTTTTTACTATTTATCCTCCTCCTCCTTCCCCCTCCTGCACGCGAAATTTAAACCCACCCTCCGTACATTCTGAATCAACCTACGCGATGTGTGAGTGCACAGATAAATCCTCTTTCCTGGCACCGTGCCAGGGGTTTGGAAGTCACGTGACTCAATGTACGCTCAACAGAGGGAGATCGGGAGGAGAGAAGGGCTTGATTGCTCTTCAGCATCTAATCTCTGAGCTCTTGAGCTTCTTTTTCGACCCAGAATTTCGGATGGTTTTGCTATTGGAGCGCATCTTGACGTCACGGTAAATTGTTGCGCACACGCGGAAAGAAGTGCGTCACTGATCTTTCTTTTGGGGCTCCGTGGATTATGGTTGAGCTGGTTAGAAGATGTTTTCGTTGGTAATGAACTTTATTCCGACGAAAATAAACTGTAACTGCACCGGAAATTTTTCATTGTTGCGTTCCTGAAACAAATTTGATACGTTAACGGTGTTGTATTTGTGAGAGAGAAATAGGGGGTTTTACCGTAAAATCCGGCGTATAACACTCGCATTTAACGAAAAAAATAAGATCGAAATTTACGGATGCGCGTAATATACCAGATGGAAAACGAGAGCTTTTTTTAAAAAAAAAAAAGATAAGCTTAGAAAAAAAATTAGGTTTCTTCATGCATCGAAATAGTGTTTATTTAAAAGAAATAACATTCCTTATGAATTTAAGGTATTCGACTACCCTAAAATTGGGAATTTTGCAAAAATTGATAAATTTTTTTAATGATTTTATGTTATGGGCTTTATAAAAATACCAAGTTTATTATTTTTCGTTCAGTACAGCAAAAACTACAAGTGTTTTAGTCAAAGCAGATGCCATTACTTTAAACAAGATGTCATGCTTTAAAACGCCTTTTACTCGAAATGTGTGTTCGTTTTTTAAAATGTTCAAACGGGGGCAGCGATTGCTGAAAAAGTTTTAAAATAACTAACTGAAATTTTTTCCCCCGTATGTTCTGTATAATAGTAGAAGTGCTTGAACATTTAGGTTTATCAATCACTATTTTACAACAACAAAAAATTTATAATCCCTTATTTTAATGTAAGCACCTTTTTTGTAAGGAATTTCATGTAATAACTAAGACAAAGTGCTCTAGTTTTTGTAAAAATTAAAATATCTTCGATCCTGAAGGTCATTTAAAAAATAAATATCATAGCAACATATGAGAATTGAAAAATTGAAAATGTGTTCATAAACTTTTGGTACAGAATGGGCCCCGTTTATGTTATTTTTTGTAAGTTCTTACCCATTTTTCTCCATTTTAGTAATAATAATTTCTTTTTCTCTTCTTAATTTTAGCATATTTTTCTCAAAATGTACTAAGCAAATCTAAAAACCACAAAAAAAATCCCCATATCTCCATTTTTTTAAAAAAAAAGTTTGTCGCAAGTAGTCGGATACCTTAAAGGGGTTGTAGCTCTAGAAGTATACAGTTTTCCCCCTAGATCTTGGAATAATACCTCGAATAAATTACTTCAAAACATAGCATTACCCAAGTACATTTCAGGTTTATTCTTAAAAAATGGGGTGCGCTTTATGCGGCGAATATTCCTAAAAATTAAAAAATGCAGCTTGAAAATATAGGTGCACTTTATACGCCGTATTTTACGGTATATTTAAATATATGAGTGAGAGAGTTATATTAACTTCGCTTTTTCAGCAACATGAGATGTATTGGCGACGGAACACGTAATTTTGAATATCGGTCAAGTAACAAGGACGACACCTTAATTGGCTTCTCTTTGTTCTAACTACCACACCAAATCAATGGGAAGACATTGAGTCTTGACAAATTTCCATGTATTGGCCTCCTCTACATGGCAGATCTTCAGTGGCAGCCGAACTCGAACATGTAACACTCCTGCCACGAGTTCGTGACCCTATCCACTAGGCTACCGCGGCCACACGCACAAACAAAAAAGTAATATTTGTAGCATAGAGAGAGAGATTTTCATCTTGAAATAATAATTCCTCTACAATTTTTGAACATACATTCACGACAAGAACTGGTATAAATAGTATATTTTGTTCTTTCATGAGTCGTATATATCTTATAAAAGAATATGAAATTTATACTGATAAACGTATTAGGTTGGAGCGAATGAATTGTCAAAACTTTTTAAGTAAATATATATGCATTAAACTGTATATCTTTTTTCAAAAGATGTATGTCTAATTTAAAAAATGTTCTCCATTTGCTTCAATGCATTTTTCTCAACAAGATTTTAATGCACAGATGTATGTCTTCAAGAGATTCTGATCTTAAAATCAATAGACTTTGATATGGAATTTTTCAGACGGTCTGAATTTCCATACTGTTTAAGCTCGTACAAACTATTCTAAATGTTTTAAAAAATGCAAATCGGTTGGTGAAAGATCATGTGAATATGCTGGATGCTGCAAAATTTCATATTTAATTTAATTTAATTTCGTAATTGCTTTGTACGACGTACGTGGCCGAGCGTTTTTGTGGAAAAGTATTAGGCCATGCCGATTATCAAGTGACAGGCATATAAATTTCAATTTTTGATGCATACATCGATGTACTAGCAATATGGCAGGTACAGTTGGTTTTGTTTCCCCCAATGCTTTCAGAACATCATTTTTCACAGAAGTTTTGGGTCTTCCACTTGGTTCATTTTGTAGTACAAAATTCCCAGATAGAAATTTTTCAAACTAACGCTGCTCTTTCCGATCGTTAACAGTATTCTCCCCAAATGCCTATTTTATATCGCTTGCAGATTAATTCCCTTTTTCACACATTAAGTAAAAAAATTTGAAGTAAAAACAGAGTTCTGCAAACAAGGTATTGTCCGCTATTTTATTATTATTTTAGTTTAGGAAAAAAAAGCATTTAATTTTTCGAAAAAAAAAGTTGACAGAAAAATCTATATTCGCATTCTGATAAAACTACAATTTCCAAAATGAAAGAACGGTTTCTGAAAAATTAAATTAGTTCAAATTTTATCAAACGGAAATAATTTCTGTACTAAATATTGAAATCCGATAGATTTAAACAAAAACTTTATTTTTCGTGCATAACATGAAATTTAAAAAGCATAGTTAAAGAATTTTTCGTTTATTTTTAGCGCCATAAAAACTGTTTCTAGTGCTAAAAATTGAGAAGTAAATTTTCATACTATTTTCTCTCTCATTTATCTTTATCACTCTCTCAACCTTCTGATGCAATTAAATGATAAATCTTATTTAAAACACTCATTAAAAATCTTAAAAAGCTTCTTTTAGAATTCTCTACAAGATGATTACAAAACATTCCATTTGTAAATGTGAAATCTTACACCAAACGTTACTTATCTGTTAGTTAAATGTTTCACTATGTCTGAGAAATAAAACTGATACAATTCCATCTGATAAAGTAGCATCATTTTCCATTTCACTAAAAAAATGTTCGACATTAAAAAAATATGGCGACAGAATGGAGGAAACCGTCTTTCATTCCAAGGCCGCTGCCACTTCCGGAAAGATAAATAGTGTGAGAAGAACGGGAAAATGTTTGCGTACAATACGAAGAATTAATCTGATGTCTAATTTTATCTGAAAAAAGTCGTCTGCAACTAGGCTTAAGTAACTTAGTTGCAAGAGTTTTTTTTTTTTTTTTTTGCTCTTTTGATTGACAGGGAAAGTTATGTTGATTTTTGTTGTTGAAAATTGCTTTTAAATTAAGTTAATTTTTGCTAGAAGTATTTTGATTTGATGTATAATAAATATAAATAGAGAGTTTTTTTTTACAATTTATCTAAGCGACTTTTTATAAATATTTATTGGGATGTATACTATATGTAAATAGATATTTAATTTCATATTTTTTCCAAAATTTATTTCGAATTGATGTTAATGATGCATATATTGTCGATCTTGCATAGATATGCATCGAAATTTGTGCATATACTTTTTATAAAATATTTCTGAAAAGGGTTTCGAGTTCATCTTCAGATAACTGCTACTTCCGTATTTAATTTTATTTTCTTCAAAATAAATCAAACAAATGTATTTTTAAATATATTTGTGTTCACATAAAAAAAATGAAAGCTTTTTTTATGGGGCTGCGGATTAATAATTACCGTTGCAGACCTAGTACATTCCCCAGGAGCTAATAACTTTTTTTTAATGCGACACCATATCAGTGGAATACTAATCACCGCGAAAAATTTTGAAACCCAGTTTTCGCCCAAGGGGGAGGTACTTGATCTCTGGCAATGTGAAGCTGAACAACGAATTTTATTTTGCCGAGAGCAAACAAGCAAAACAGGCACTCTAGGGATCTTTAACATGCCGTTTAATGATACGACATGGAGGCTGTCGATTTTCTGCATCATGAAAATCCACCGATTTGGGCCGGTTTGAACCTGCAACCTTAGGCGTACAAGGACAGAGCTTCAAACCAACTGGACTACCCAATTAAAATAAAAATAAAATCAACAATTTCAACATCGCACAGCGAGTCTTCTGTGACTTTGGGTTCTGAACCCGCGCCAGCAGCATTGACCAAGAGTTTTGCGGCTATAACCTCCGGCTACGATAGCTTCTACATTATCAAGGCATAAAATTATTACAACTCGAATTACGCATTGTTTCATGCATGTTAACCTCTAGATTTTATATATAAAAATATCCATGGAATCTTTTGTTTTGTGTGTTGTGTTTTCTTTTTCTGGTATTCTTCACATCTTATTCCTACGTGCAGTTGATTCAGTCTTGGGCCTCTTATACCTTTGAGTTATTTAACACGATTTATGTATTTTTTTTTCTGATACAGGGGTCGGCAACTAGCAGCCCGCGGATCACATGCGGTCCGCAAAGAGTTTTAATGCATCCCGCCAAGTTAGTAAGAAAATTCGCTTTGAACTGTTATTCCTTTCCCGTGCGCGATCAAAGATTCCTTTTTTATTTTATCCATTAGGAAAACGAAGTACCCTGAAGTGTTTTCATTAACATATCCTCTATAGAGTTTGGAGGACGAGGAGACAAGATTTCAGAATTTTAAGAGAATTGAGCTTAAATTCAATTTGTTCTATTATTCCATGACTGCTGATATTGATATAACACGTGTGGAAGTACAGCTTGAACTTATTGGCTTGAAGTCATATCACAAGGTGAAGAAAATGTTTAATGTCATCACATGAATTGACTTTTACAAATTTTTGTCAGCTGAAACATTTCCATGTATGAAGAGATGTTGTTCTTTATATTTTAGTCGACATATATTTCTGAGTATTAAGTTTCTCTTGCATGAAGATCAACAAGAATAAATACAGAGGCAAGTTGGCAATCTCTCGCAAACTCTTTCAAGTTGTCCGCGCAAGCCCAAATTAATTTTAATTTGTCACGAACCCCTTCAGAAGTCACAAAGGCGAGCTTCTGGTTTAAAACAACACGTCAAGATGAAAATGATTGTTATATAAACTAACTAACAAATTATTTAATAACTATATAATCTGCTATTTCAAAAAAATGAGCTCTAAAAATATTTATTTTTGCCTTTGACATCAGGGCAATATGCTCTCGGTCAAATAAGAAATGCATGAAATATATTTTTGTACATTGTGACGTTTGAGATAAATGAAGGTCACGTGATATTGATTAATTTAAATATCTAGTTTAATTACGCCTCACCTATTCTGTACAGAATATGCATTGAAGTTATTAAACTTATTGTGGAGATTATTAGAGCTAAAATGATGTTGTTTGTGAGGGAGGAATTTTCTTCCGTTCTCAGCAAAGTTTCCAGACCATCTCCCATTCTCTCTCTGCCCTCTCTAGGCCTTCGGGATAATAGGATCGGCGTCTTTATCCTCAAGTTGCATCCGGGCAGTGGGCGGATTAAGGGGTTCTGTGTGGTGCCAATGGTTGCCGGGGCGATATCCAAAACAAGACCGTGCAACATTTTTAGAGTGCAGATGTCATTGCCCGTGTGGTGATTATATCCACAAAAGAAGCCGATTCACAGCTGTGTGGTGGGAAACGTTACAACATTTATAGTCGGAAAAACCGTAATTCCTTAGATCAGGGATGGGCAACTAGCAGCGCGAGGTTTTTTCCCCTTGCACTGTCAAAGGTTCGTGTTTTATTTTTCACTATTAAGAAAACAAAGTACTTGTAAGTGTTTTTACTAAGAGATCATCTACAATGTTTGGACAAGGTCACAAGAACGCTTCAGGATTTTAAGAAAATTGAGCTTAAATTCTTACTCTGTTATCCCATTATTACCGATATTGATACAGCACGTGTGGAGATACAACTTGAACGTGACTTGATGTCAGATCACAGTGCGAAGAAAACTTTTAATGATATATGACATTGACTTATACAAATACTTGTCAGCTGAAAAACTTCCATGTACGAAGAAATTTGCTGGGACTCTTTATGTTTTAGTCTACATATATTTCTGAGCAACGCTTTTCTTGCATGAAGATCAACAATCAATATAAATGCAAGTTGATCGACATAAAATTGCGAGCTGTGATGAGAATTTCAACAAGCAACCTGCTCCTGATTTTAAAAAAAATGTAAAAAAGTATGGTTGGGTACAATTAACTCATTAAACTGATTCTAAAACTAAATGTGCTTGTGTGCAGCTATAGACAGCAAGAAATTAGCACAATAAATTAATAGAATAAATTGCCACTATTTTATTTATTTTATATTTATTATTTTTAACACCCTTTTATAAGCTTCTCTTGTATGTAACGAAATATTTGAATTCAATTTTTACCCACTTTAAAAGGTCAGATGAATTCGAAATTTTGCTCATTTGTCATGGATCGATGACAATACAGTAATTTAATAATTTTGTTCCATTGTCCTGATCAGGATCATCAAGATTAACGATTTCCCGTTTTCAGATCCCAATTCCAGATTTGGCGACTAATTCCAGATTTGGCGACCAATTCCAGATTTGGCGACTAAAAGATTAAGTTACAACTTAGTTCGATTAACTATAAAAGGGTGTTCTTTTTAGTTTTTGATGTGTAACATCTTTCCTCTCGATTGCTGGAGATTTGTGGGAGTG
The DNA here is from genome assembly GCA_019973975.1 of Trichonephila clavata. Lineage (NCBI taxonomy): Eukaryota > Metazoa > Arthropoda > Arachnida > Araneae > Nephilidae > Trichonephila > Trichonephila clavata. The sequence goes on along the minus strand of BMAO01030640.1, from coordinate 65,206 downwards.
ATTTCGTGAAAAGGGACGGAAATGCGCAACAGGAAGTTGGGGAAGCGCGCGCTATTCAGTGAAGTTTTGTTTTTTCTCCTTCATTCGGGAGGGGCTCCACCCCCTGCGGTCTAGGCCGTGGGATCTTTGTTTTTGTTTTCTCACTTTAGGATCAGAGAAGAAGCTAAGTCCTTTAGGCAGAGACGTGGTTAGACAATGACGAACGTGTTTCGATACCTGACCGATTGCTGCGTACAATTTAAACGACCGGGCCACAGGGCAGCTGGTGTTGCGATCTATCACAAACAGAACACCTCACATGTTGTGGCTCCCATATGGATATTACTTATCGTCAAACAAGGGGACTGGGTATTGTTAGTCAAGATATTGGGGACATATGTGCGGCAAAATGCTTATTAGAAAATGGACAAACAGTGATTTCGGTGGTCGTATACATTTCTCCGAATCAAACGGTTCAAAAAATTAAAGATTTCCTGCATTTTTTACTTTTACCATATATCGAAGGTGGTTCTGCTCTTTTTTTAAAAAAAACTATCACTCGCTTCCCATGATTTTGAGTGGTGATTTTAAAGTTAACTTCAGTTTGCTAGAAGCCGAGCCACTCATAGCTTTTTTGAATGATGAACTCAAGCTCGAAATGAACACAAATCGAAATGTTTCGACAACTAACAATGGTACTGTTATTGACGCTATTTTTCAACGGTTTTTAAATACTTTGAAAACACAAGTATATGTGTCATATTTTAGTTATCATAAATTATCATTACCGCTCTTCCCCAAATTGAACAAGAATAATTATTTTCGATAAAAAATTGTATTACTCCTTGTGTTAATTAAATAAAATTTTCATTAAAGATATAATTATTCCATAGAAAATTAATTCCAATCCTACTCGATTCATTTTTTTTCAGGATTTAAGTTGCTATTGTCGAATTTACCACGGTAACATGTCAGATGTTACACATCGTATGCGACTACTGTAAGGCTCGTTTCTTTTTTTTTAAAACAGTAATTTATCATTACAATGAATGTAATCATTTAAAAAAGGTGTGGACCTCCGGTATCCTCTGCTCCCATAATTTGGCCCGCGGGCTAAGCAAGTTGCCCACCCCTGTTCTAATATAATATGCAGTAACTTAAGTGTGTTTTCATTTACATCACTGTAAAATAATTAATTATTAAATTTCTGTTTTTGGTCGTTAGCATTTTTAAAAAAGAATATTCTTTTTTATCCTTAATGAATTCGATTTTTAAAAACAAAGGGTTTTTTAAAAAAAATCATTAGACCTTCTAGTGCGATTTTATTAAGTTTTCTTTCTTTTTTTCAATTCCTACTATTAGTTCACTCTCTCCTTATATATTTATTTAGTTACATATCTTGTTCAAATTTTCAATCGTTAATAAAATACTTTCTATTGATCCATTCAAGTTCTAATACATTTTTTTAAAACTTGCAGTGGATGACACTTGGTGTTAATACAGTTTTTTCAAATAATAATTCATTAATTAAATTAAAAAATGAAAAAAGTAACAAACATAACAGTCCAACAGCATATATAGAAGGGAAATTCGTTCGTTGTCTTCCTGTGGCGCAGAGGTTAGCGCGTTGGACTTCTAATTCGAAGGTCGTGGGTTCGAATCCCACCTGGTATTACCTTAATTCTGAGAATGTGCTTTCTTTTTTACCGTACTATTTTATAAGAATAATTAAATTTAATTAATGAATAATTTGTAACAAAAAAAAAATATTCCAACACCATATATAGACAGGAAAATGGAACATTGCAAGGAAAATCGCTTTCTATTTTGTCACTAAATATTGTGATTCTGTCATATGTTTATACATATTTATTTAATTCTAACTATTTAATAAAAAGTAACAAAATAAAACGTTTCTTTGTTGATCTAAGTAGGAATTGACTTAAAAAATGTGTTTTAAATACTTGTTAAAACATTTCTTCACCTTAGAAAAAGACCATTACATATTGAACTCCGTATTTCAAATACATTTACTTTCATTTTCATTCATAACGACAAATAATTAAATAAATACGATAAAACCAACAAAACGTAACAATGTATCTATTTTTGTTATGAAACAAAAATGTGACGCAGTCCCAGGAAAAGATAAAGCACCAAACGATAAAAAAAAAGTACCAAACGATATTTCCAATCAGGCTTCCTTTCGTGAGAGCCTATCATTCCTCGAACCCTTCGTGTTCTTTTTGATTGTCATTGGCTGGGAGCATACCTCCATTGTGCAGGGTGTGGGCGGTGAAGTGAGGTGAAGTGAAGAAATCAGTGAACCTCAGGAGAAGAAAAATATTGACTGGCACAATGCCAGAATTAAAGGGAGCCTTGCTTTTGGATTTAAGTGGAAAAGTATGGTATAGGGTTATCGAATATTTCTGGACAAAAATGCCTACGGAATTGGAAAAAGTCCAAAATAGTTTAGGTACAGAAAAAGTGTGTTGAATTTTCTTTTCTCCTTTAAGTACACGTGTAGCTATAAAATATCGTCACAGTTTTTTTTTCTTTTAAAGTTAGTAGGTGTAAAGCCAAATAGTTATGTTTTTATATTTTGTTGCTCTCTCTGTAAAATCCTCCCCCATTTTTCTCTTCTATGATTGAAGAATCTTTTAAATAGAAGAATTCACTCATATGTATTTATTTTATATTACTTGTATTTGTGATGAAAAAAACGAATTTTTTTTATGTTTTGAAACGGTCTCTAAAATCAGAGTTGTATATGCTTTTTACGAAAGTGTTAAAATTGACTGAAATATAGTAGAAATCTTCAAACTTTTTCGACTTACGGAACATTTTGAACTATAAGATGTTTTCGGAGAACCCCATCACACACACACACAAATGTTATTTTTTGTTAAAATTATGTTTTCTTTTTTTTCATTTTTTTTTTAATTCAAAAATAAATACCTAATATTTTCTATTTCCGTGTCTAAAATTAGTAGAACACTTAAGGGAATAATTCCTTGAATAATTGACAAATATAAATTTAAATAAACGTGAAAGAACCTATGAAAACTACCCACAATTTTTTTTTCAACAATTTATCAATATAATTTTCTTCAAGTTTTTTTTTTTTTTTTTTTTTTTTTGAAGCAATAATTTTTACGAATCTTGTTTTTAATCTTAAATATTTTATTCGCACTTTTTTGGTAATTTCTTTTTCTTCAATTTATAATGTATTAGTGTATTTTTTATTCCTTGATGGTACTTGAACATTGTAAATGCCGTGTTTTTTGTGTGTAATTATTTTAGATTTCTTTTTAACCAAATGAGTCTTTAACGGACGGAATAAAAAACAATCTAGTACATTTCATTTTTATCGTTTTCTGGTTAGAATCTATCACATAATAAAATAATCGAGAATTAACCTCTTAAGGGGACACAGTACATTCCAAATGACAAAAATCGGTCAAAAAATCAAATTTAATTTTTTTTAGCCTAAATTATTCTTTATATACTTTTCTATAGCCTCACAAAATTTTAAAGCTCTAAACTTAAAAAACGCAGAATTATGATAGCTCTCACGTTCGTTTTTTTTCACAACCCAATAACAAATTAAAACTTTATAAACTGACTTATCTCAGAAAGATAAAATAACTAGTTTGTCTTCATTTAAAATGCTAAGGCTTTTTTTCTATTGCGCCTAATGTTTTGAATTTTTTTTAACCTATTCCTAAGAGTGCATGGAACAAAAATTGGTATGCATTTTTGAATCAAAGCAATACTTATTTTTTAAAAAATAATTGATCTCAGAATTTGTACATTTTTTAAGAAATTTTCAATAAGCATTCCTAAAAAGAAGTGATGTACGAATTCCAATCATGTTATCGCAAAACCCATCCCAACTTTTGTTATACATAGTTTGACGTACTTGTAAATCAAATTTCATGCGTGTAAGTAAATTTTTGTAGGAGTAGCATTTAAAATAATTTAAGTTTTTTTCCTTAAAAAATTAAATGGCTAGCTTTTTATGAAATTTTGAGCTCAAAATCTATTTTACATAGTATACACACATAGGACGCAACCAAAAAAAAAATTTGAAAATCCCTAAATTAAAATTTTTGCGTAAATCGTATCATGTCCCCTTAAATGTGTGGTTTGCCCGCTTACCGGTAACACTTAAGTGGTTAAAATCGTATTGTAGCTTTAGCGTCTAATGTTATTGAATTCAATATATTGTTGTTATTTTATGAACGAAGGGGGCGCGATGAAAATTGTGATTGAGTATTGGGTTGCAAATATTGAAACTTTGAGTAGCACTGGTATTATAATTCGTTTAAAAGATGCATTTAATATAATAAAGGCAATATTCCTTTCATAGGTTAATGAGAAAAGATAATCGTCTGATTTATAGATAGCGAGGATATTCACTATTATAAAGCAAAAATGACAGGAATGAGTTTTTCTTGACCTAATTTTTGCTAATGACTGCCTTCTTTCTACTGGTGCATTTTATTTTCTTGGCAGCGGGCCAATGAGTATATGGTCCATTGTAGAGGTAAAATAAAAATATACAAATTATTTCTGGAAAAATACTTTTGTGCCCCAAAAAAGTATTTATCTAACGAAGATACTAAATTATTTAGTACACATTCTATAAATATATTCGTCTCACAAATATTCCATGAGCTTTAAGAGATATTTTAATACCTAACAGTTAATAATTGATATAATTTTCGAATATATTATATATAATGACTGATTTAACAATGACGTGAACATTCAACAATGAATGTGAGAAATTCGTTGCCCCACACGCATTATCACATACTAGCCATTGCCTTCCGGCTTTTCTGTGTAATTCATGATGTGGTTTGAATATACACTGTTTATATAAATTATTGTTATTTAAGTTCTAGCACTAAGCGTTCGATTGTATTAAAAACATTGTTAAGGGGTATCCGACTACTTGCGACAACTTAAAAAAAAAAATGGAGGTATGGGGATTTTTTGGGGGCTTTTAGATTTGCTTATTAGACTTTAAGAAAAATATGCCAAAATTAAGAAGAAAAAAGAAATTATTATTACTAAAACGTGTGTGTGTGGGAAAAAATTCGTAAAAATTTACAAAAAATAACATAAACGGGGCCCATTCTGTACCAAAAGTTTATGAAGAAATTTTCAATTTTTCAATTCTGATGTGTTCATTTTTAAAATGACCTTCAGGATAAGAGATATTTTAATTTTTACAAATTTAGAGCACTTTATCTTAGTTATTGTATGAAATTGCTTAAAAAACATTGATTATATTAACATAAGGGACTGTAAATTTTGTAATAAAACAGTGATTGATACATCTGAAGGTTAAAATTCTTCTATTAAACAGAACATACGCAAAAAATTTCAGCTAATTATTTTCAAAACTTTTTGAGCAATCGCTGTCCTTTTCGAGCTTTTAAAAAAAACACATTTCGAGTAAAACGCGTTTTAAAGAATGACATCTTGCTTGAAGTAATGGCATCTGCTTTTACTAAAACACTTGTAGTTTTTGTTCTAGTAAACGGAAAACAATAAACTTGGTACTTTTATAAAGCTAATAAAGATGGTCTATAAAATAAAATCATAAAAAAATTTGTCAATGTTTGGCAGGATTCACAATTTTAGGGTAGTCGGATACCTTAAAACCCTCATTTTTTATTTGAAAGGATAGTACTTAGATTTCTGAAATTATAGTAGAATTATCTCTTACGTTTCCACAACCTCTCCCAGAAGAGAATTTCAACAAACCCATTTCTCTATTCAACAAAATAGGTATGCTTGCCAAATTTCAAGTCTAAGAGAAAAAACGGAATTTTTTTTTATCAATATGCCCTGTAACTACCCTTAAAAGTCGATTTCCGTTGATCCGTTCTTGGCGGCTTTCAAACCAACAAAAGAAACATGCATACGAAATTTCATTACTGTAGGTCTAGTAACTTGAAAACGAGAATGAATTTTTTTTTATTTATACGCCCCAATAAATCCCCGCAACCCCCATAGGAGTCGATTTACGCAAAACTCATTCTTAACGGATTTCTGTTCAACAAAGGAAACACGCTTATCAATTTTCAAGTCTGTAGATTTAATAGTTCAAAAACGGGAGTATATTTATCTACAACGCCCTTTAACCTCTCGCAATTCCCCTTAGGGAGGGGTCTATTTTTATAAACTCCTTCTTAGGGGGTCTCAACCACAAAAGGAATTTGCCTGTCTAATTTCAAGTTTGTTGGTCTAATAGTTCCAAAACGGGTATATTTATATATAACGCCTTTTTACCCTTCGCAATGCCCTTTGGGGATTAATTTTCGGCAAACTTAGGAATAATTTTGCCGGAAATTGATTCCTGGATCAATTTTCGGTAAAATTGGGGTGAATTTAGCATCGGCAAAGCTCAGGTGCCTCTCTCTGGAGAGGAAACTGGTCGTCAAAATTACTTTCGGCAATTGGTATCGCCTATATGTTGCCTCTCTAAAAAGTGATTCAAGCTAATGGGGAATATATTGGGTCTGCAAAGGTAGAAATATCTATCCGCAGCCCAATTAGAGAAAAAAAAGCTTTGTAATTTGTCCTTTCTTTCTTTCTTTTTTTATCTTACATCTGTCAACTTCGTGTGATGTTTGTGAATTATTTTATTGATTTTCAGTGAAAAAAATACGATGAAAATTTATTTAACTTACAATGATGACTGAGGAATAAAATTTAAGGAATCAAAATAACGTACAACATTAAAAAATTACTTAGATTACAATTTAAACTCATGATGCCCTTTCCAGAAAATAAATGCATACAAATAAAGAAAAAAAGTTGCTGAACCGAGAGATACCTTGATTGAATAAAAAGTCAAATCGAAATACAAATCTTAGACTTTGAGAAGTTTTGACGTTTTGTGTGGGTAGAGATGGAGCCTTTTTGATTTACAATGAATGCGACGCAGACGATTCTTTTTATTTTCCCTCAAACTAGAAAGTCAAATGGCAGTTGAATGTAGAGTCGACATAACAATGTCTCTGCCAAGGTGTACATTATACATCCTTCAACACATACGTTTTATTAAATGAAAATATTCAATAAATAATAATTTTTTTTATTTGGATTCACTTTACCAATTTTTTTAACCTTCTCCTACTTCAAGCTTGGTCTTTTCGTTGAATTTTTTTTCCCAATGGGCTGCCATTACCATTGCAGACTTAGTACATTGTGGGGGTGCTGGTCTAATCGGCACCCCTCTCTCTCCGCCATGCGCGTCTCTAGGTGTGGGGGGAAACAAAGCATCACCAACAAACTCCATAATAACAATTAGTTTTATTTATCCTTTAAACACACACTTAAACAATCACAAGTGAAACTACAAAAGGAAACCTAGGAGTGATATATAAAGCGTTGTCTATTCTTAATACCTAACTCTAAGTAAACCGACTACGTGAAATATATAAGGAGAACAAGAGCTAATGAACCGATAGCTAATTCTAATTCTATACTATCTTAAATCTTCAATCTAATAATTTAATCTAAGCAATTACTTCCTTAACTCGCGCTAGGTTTGTGAATGAAATATTCCAATATTCACACTTACGTAACAGCTTCACGGCTCTTTCTATCTTACATCTACAAACCCCCTAAACTTTATAGTCAAACTAATATAAAATATCACGGGTTCTTCTTGAAAGGCTGTGAATTAATGTGAATGCTAGCCCCAAAGTTTCCCCAAGAGGATTAGTAGGAAAAATGTCCGAATAGACCCGTCACAAATACTTAAGCTAAGTATAACACTTATACTTGCTTATGCTTATACCGTTTGCTTGAGAATACAACAGAAAATTAACTGCCCAAATACTCTTAAACAAAAGAAAAGTACGTACTTTATGATGTGGCATAGAGCATTTATATATACTGCATCAAAATGAAAATTAATGAATATATAGTATACAGCAATTTGCTTGATCAGACACATCTCAGAAAAATACTTTATGAAGCCATAAAGCTGTCTAAAAGGAAAATAAAGTAGCCAACTTGGCAAAAACTGGCTATATTTTTTAAAATTAATGTGTAATGTCCTGTTGTCTTCTGAACGGGTCTGTTTGCACGCAATGGCATAGCGTACACCCCCACAAACCCCGCATCGCGGAAGGGCAGGGGCAGGATTCTAGGGGGTCCAAGGGTTATGTTTTTGCAATCTCTCTAAGATCCGACTTCGGGCCCAAAACCTTACTTTGCAAGGGGGGCCTTATATTATCCGTTACGCCACTGAATGCAAAGGTGTGACCGAGTTATCCGGACTGCCAGAGTGCCGAGTTTTCGGGACTATTGAATAAAATAATTAAACGTACTGTAAATTCCACAAATTTTAATAAGCAAAACGGATCCCAACCATATGGGATCGATGTATCGAACTGATTACAAAAAGGTTGAAATAGTTGGCTCGGAGCTAAATCTATACAAAAAGAATTCTCGACAATTGGCGCCAACCGGGATTCTACTGCATTTTGAGAACTGTATAATCGTTATGTTTATTACACATTTCAATGTGTTTCTACAATTTTATTCTGTTAGTAAACATTTCTAAAAGTAAGATTCAATGGTAAAATGTTGATTATAGTTTAAATAGATAATTAAGGGAACTATTTTAATCCTACTCCATGAATTATGCATACGATTCTGCTCTTATTGATTTCTCATTTCCTGAACTATTGAGAGTTTCAGAATTGATCTAGGATAGAAAAATTAAATTGTGTGTGTGTTAAATTATTAATCGTAAAATATGCTATTAAAAGCGATTTTATGCAAATGTAATTATGGCCTAGCTCAGGCAGCAAATAGTGGCCCACGTGCCAGATGCGGCCTTCAAAGAGTTTTTTTTTTTGCGACCCGCAAAGAAACTCTGAATTATTATAGAAAACGCAAATATTAGAGAAAACGCTCTCTATATATGAGTAAGCATATGTTTGTGAGCAAAGTCTTTTATTAACGATTGAAAATTTGAACAAGATATATATATACATGGGGAAAGAGTGAACTAATAGTAGGAATTGGAAAAAGAGCATGATTTGTCTGCATTGTTGTAACAATGCACATCCGTTTTGGTTAGTTTGGCTGCGAAACTGGTTTTCGACGGCAACTTTTGTCATTGTTTTAACAGTTACACTGTTACAGCAATTAATATTTGAAAAAACTGTATTAACATCAAGTGTCATCCACTATATGTTTAAAAAATTATTTATTTGAACTTGATTGGATGAATAGAAAGAATTTTATTAACGATTGAAAATTTGAACAAGGTATAAATATAGATATATATAAATACAGTAGAACGTCGTTTATCCGAATCAATTGGGACCAGACAACGATCGGATACGCGATTGTTCGGATAACCGAAAACCGAATGCGATCCATGCAGTTTTTGAAACTGGACACTATACGAATATTGAAAATCATCACATCCGGAAAACGTGCTTGAAGAAAAAGCAAAATAGATGCAAAATGTCGCAATTTTAACTTTATTGTGGAAAATATTCACTTATTTTTCGCGGTACCATTGTATACCTTCGTTTTTTCACTGCGAGGTCTCTGATTCTCTTGAGCAGCAGTAGTTGAGTAGAACAGCATTCTGAGTGTTGTTCATACCACTCCATAGCTGTCTCTAACGCAAAAAACGCGTCAGAATTTGACGGACCCTTGCTACTTTCGTTGTTGCCCTCGTCTTCATCCGTTTCATCGTCGACAGGGTAGGATTCTTCTTGCACGGAAGTCACACTCTCGTCATTATTTAGAATTTGAAATCCAGTCTTCTGCGTCGCATGCCATCCAGGTTTCTACATCTTCTTCATCACATTCTTGAAATCAAAATCACGCAACTGAAATTCCCCAAATATTCCTCACCTTGGGTTTTCCCGTCACTTTTGTCTCACGCGAAACAACTTTTCAGCATGGCAATGTTCGAAAATGTATTCATATACAGTACATGTATTTGACCAAAAAAAAAAATGGTCTGGATATTTGACGTTTCGGATAATAAACGTTCGGATAAACGACGTTCTACTGTATATATATATAGAGAGAGAGAGAGTGATCTAATAGAGCTGGAATTGAAAAATAAGAAACGCCGGAAATATTATTTTTATGTAGATAATTCTACATATAGATTCAAAAAAAGTCTTTAAAAAATCATATTTTAGGTTTTTTAAAGCCTTTCCCTCGCAAATTAAGCACTCAAGTTTACATAATAAGCAAAATCCATAAAAAGTAACTATTAATATCTTTTCTGGGATATAATTATCTTCTTTAAAAAATTTAAATAATCTCAACTCCTTAAAAACGTGAAATATTTGAAGATCTCTATATATTCAATTATTATTATTATTATTATTTTCCACTTGCATTGAGCCCATTTTTAGGTCATGGAAACGCGATTCGTATGAGGTTGACTGAGTACGACTTCTATCCCGTTATTACAGTTGTCGCCCTTGTTCAAGGTCATTTAAAATTTCATCTCGGGGCACGTCTATTGTTCCAGGGCTGATGTATTATGTCTATCACTCGGCTTAAGGCTCTTCGCAGATGACGAAAGCCGTGTCAAGAAATTCGTCATGCAGCGTTGAGAAATTTAAATTGAAACTGCTCGTCTTTTGTCTTGGGTAGGATTTTATTTTAATGAACTCGTTTCTCAATGGTTTCGTTTCCGGATTTGTTTGTAAAGTATAATGCCATTATTATTATTATTAAGAAGAAAATGATTTTGTAATGAGTGTAAAATACCTGCTTGGCGCCGTTCAGGCGGTGTTTGCATGCAGTTGTAGACGGTAGGAAAGTAATTGTACGTCCTGGGATTTTAAATACCAAATTATTTTATTATTTTTATACGCTTTCGGCTCTATGTAAGTGGGTAAAATATCTGAAATCCTTTCATATTTTATATACATTAATGAAAAGAAAAAAAAAACTGAAGAAAAATGGATAACATTTCTGCGGATAAACCTTTTACTAAATATTTATTTTGAATCCTGTGCAGGGTGATTCAAAATTAATATAACGATTACCAACTGAGCTAGTTCACCCGTTCTTGGCACAGATGAATTGAAAAATTAAACAATAAAGATTGAAGGATAAAGAAGTTTTCAATGAGTGAATTGCAAATTAAACCAAAAAAAAAAAAAAAGCTTTTTGCATATCTCAGCTAAACAAAGGAACCATATCAGTTAAATTTTAAGTCTAAAGGTGTCTAATAGCTGGTAAAAAGGATTTTTTTTATTTACAACGCCCTGCAACTCTCTTGTGGGTCGATTTTTGAAACACTTTCCTAAGCTGATCTCTGCTCAGCAAAAGTAACACATTGTTACAAATTTTGTGTAATGGACGCTTAAAATAGTGTAAATAATTTGTATCTGGATGTTTAATACGTTGATATTACTTTCTGTTGTTTTGATTTTATGTAAAAATACTAATATTTGAAAGCAACGCTGTTCCTTACATTATAATGGCGATTCAATGGAAACATTGCGAAATGTTGGCATTAATTTTGGCGACCATGTAGGCCACTTGGCAATTGGTTAAACGGTGCAGAAATTGATATGCTGTTGCGCCACCTGGTGGGGAGCTGCAACAAAGAAGATAGTACAAAAACCTTCTTCACGAAAAATACATATACATGCCAATTGTCACAGTGATCGGTTGAAGCGAGGTCATTTATTTACCAAGTGTATGCAAATGAAATGAGACGATTGTTTTTTTAAAAAAACACAATAAATTTACGAAAACTGTTAATATTTCTTTATTCGAAATAATATCCATCGCTAGCTACACATTTCCCCATCTTTCGGGCAATTTCTGAATACCACGCCAAAAAAATGATCGGTCTTTTGAGGCCAGCCAGTCATCAAGCCAAGATTTGACGTTTTCGTAAGAAGTGAAGCGCTGGTCTGCCAATGCTTGTCCCAATGATGCAAATAGGTGGTAATCGGAAGGAGTGAAGTCTGGCAAATAAGCCGCATGCGCTAAGGGATCCAAGCCGAGCGCCTTAACGATGTCCTTGGTTGGTTTAGCACGGTGGCTAGGTGCGTTGTCATCAAGAAAAATCAGTTTGTGCTGCCGTTTCTTGTATTGCTCGCGTTTTTCGAGTATAGCATCATTCAAATTAAGTAATTGTTGTTTGTAGCGATCTGTATTAATGGTTTCACCGGGTTTGAGAAGCTTATAATTGATTGGTCCCTCCTGATCCCAGAAAATACACAGCATTGTCTTGCGGCCGAAGAGATTCGGCCTTGCGGTCGATTTGGACGGCTGTCCGGGGTCAACATATGATCGATTACGCTTGGGATTCTCAAAATAAATCCATTTTTCATCGCCAGTCTTAATACGATGGAGATATAACTTGCGTTTGTAGCGGGCAAGCAACATTTCGCACACGATTTTTCGGTTTTCCTGTTGACGGTCCGTTAGCTCGTGTGGTACCCATCTACCGACCTTTATTATCTTGCCCATTGCTTTGAGACGACGGGAAACAGTGCTCTGGTCAACATTCAATTGTTCTGCAAGATATTCTTGCGTTTGGCCATCATCTTCATCAAGTAATGCTTGCAATTCAGCATCTTCAAATTTTTTTGCTGATCTGTCACGCTCCTCGTTTCTCACATCGAAATCACCATTTTAAAACTTTTCAAACCACCTGTAGCACTGCGCACGGCTCAGACCATTGCCACCGTATGCTTCTATAAGCATTTGATGCGATTCGGCAGCATTTTTCTTTAGATGATAACAAAAAATTAATGCTGTCCGCAAATCGTAGTCGGAAGGCATAAAATTCGACATTTTCAACACAGAAAAAAAAATTCAATGCATGGTGAAACTCGTCCAAATATAAACTAAACATGAGTATCAAAGGTCAAACTATAAAAAATCACGTGTCACGGTTTCGTATTGTTTGCATATATGCGTGGCGACATCTGTTAGCAATCGTCTCATTCGATATGCATACACCTGGTATATGTATATATGCAGATTCACATTAAAGGAGAACCTATTTAAACCAAATTTCACTGTACTTCGCGCCACTTCGAACTTTTCCAACAAACAAATGTGGTAAAATGGAAAAACTGTTATTTATAAGCTTATTATGGGATTTTTACGCAAATAGCACCCTTTTTATTTCAAGTCTATGTTGTCGAAGTTAAAACATAATATAATAAATAAGATGGAATAATTTAATTCAAGATAATTATCAACTCGTTCAGTATAAGGTATCCGACTGTGGTTACGACAACTTTTTTTTTTAAAAAAAGGAGGTATGGGATTTTTCTTGTTATTTTTAGATTTGTTTAGTGCATTTTAAGAAAAATGTGCTACAATAAAGAAGAGAAAAAGAAATTATTATTACTAAAAAGGGAAAAATAGGTAAAATTGACCAAAAATAGTATAAACGCGGCTCATTCTGCACCAAAAGTTTATAAACAAATTTTAAATTTTTTAAATCTAATGTGTTGCTATATTATTCAATTTTGAAATGATCTTCAGGATGAGAGATATTTTTGAATTTTTACAAAAAATAGAGCCCTTTATCTTAGTTACTATATGAAATTGCTTAAAAAAAAAAACAGTGATTATATTCACATAAGGGACTGTAAATTTTGTAATAAAACAGTGATTGATAAATATAAAGGTTAAAATGCTTCTACTATTATACAGAACATACGCAAAAAATTTCAGCTAATTATTTTGAAAACATTTTGAGCAATCGCTGTCCCCATTTGAGCATTTAAAAAAAAACACATTTCGAGTAAAACGCGTTTTAAAGTATGACATCTTGCTTAAAGTAATGGCATCTGCTTTCACTAAAACATTTGTAGTTTTTGTTCTAGTAAACGGAAAATTATAAACTTGGTATTTCTATAAAGCTAATAAGATAGCCTATCAAATAAAATCATAAAAAAATTTGTCAGTTTTCGGCAAAATTCACAGTTTTAGGGTAGTCGCATACCTTAATGTGGCTTTTGGAATACTACTTTTCTTACCAAGTCATCTATATTGGTATTAGCTCTTACAGATGCCTACAAAATTAGGTTATATTATAGGTCCACATCAGCTAGTTTGGAGTGATATTACCTTTATTATGTTCATAGCAGAGAACAATTATTCACAATCATTTTTTGAACAAATTTTGAGATTTTTTGTCTGAGACAACCTCTTTTCAATAAAATTGTAAAATATGGTCAGTTTTTATATCTTTTCAAAATTTGTTTAATTTTTCAGTAAGTCTTCTCGGTGGCGTGGCAGGAGCGGACACATAACATTTCGTGGGCTGAGCGGACACTTTGAAACTCATCGTGGTTTGAGCGGACACATTCCCCCTCCCCCATCTTAGAACAGATTCGATGACGGAATTACAAGGATAAATACATATTTGCCGATCAAATTTAATCACTTGTATTAAATTGTTAAGATGTTATAGTGCGAATACATTTTAAACATATCGAAATGTAATAGAAATAAAAACTTTCAGAGAGATATTTAAAAATTAATAGTAAGTAGCAATATAATGTCAATATTAGAGTCAAATAAATATTAGAACAGGTGCAATATAGCCATACAATTAATTAATTTCATGAAAGGAAGTAAAAATAAATACTATAAGTAAAATACGCAAGATGCAAAGTTAGTTAGTATTTATTTACTTGTGTATTTATTTTTCTTTTATCAACTTGCATCTTGCATATTTTACTTCTAGTATTTATTTTTATTTCCTTTCATGAAACTAATTAATTGTATGGCTCTGTTGCACCTGTTCTAATATTTATTTGACTCTAAAATACAGTTTTCCACAAAATTCCTGAAATTCGTCCATACTTTTCATTATATTGTTACTTACAATTCATTTTTAAATATTTCTCTGAAAGTTTTTATTTCTATTACATTTCGCTATGTTTAAAATGTATTCGCACTATAACATCTTAATTTAATACAAGTAATTAAATTTGATCGGCAAAAATGTATTTATCCTTGTAATTCGGTCATCGAATCTGTTCTAAGAGGGGGGGGGGATGTGTTCGCTCAAACCGCGATGAGTTTCAAAGTGTTCGCTCAGCCCACGAAATTTTATGTGTCCGCTCCTGCCACGCAACCGTCTTCTCGTGCTACTGTTACAACTCCACCGTGCTAAACTTATGCGTTTTCGATTCTTACTGTTTCAATTATGTACTTTTAAGCGTGTTTTTAGCTTTTGGTTTTATCAGGTTGTTAGTTCTTGGTTTTGATGCAGGATTTTTTGTTCTTTGGCGAATGACCTGATTGATATCCAATTTTGCCGTAGTAAGTTACAAAATTTCAATTTCTTGTGCTCGTTAAATCCGAGGTGGGCAATACGTCGATCGCGTTCGACCGGTGGACCGCTAAGATATTTTGGGGTGGCCGCCTAAAAATTTTACCAGTTAGTAATTATGTACGAAAAATTCAAGATTGGCTGACAGTACACTGACTAAGCCTTCTACTGACTATAACAACAAAAACTAACTTTAGATAAAAAATGTTTTATTTTTTAATGTATTTTGAATTGTTTCATAATAAATGTATTATTTGATATAATTATATCTGGGGCAATTCTTATTAAGTTTGTATCTTGCCTTTTTTGCTTTAAATGCGGTTTTAAAAGTGTTGCTTTTTTATTTTATTTCTGTAGGTGTATGTATAAGTACATATTCCGTACTAATTATTAAGAGTTATAATAATAACCTTTCTTCACCTCACCACACCTACGACATTGGGCAGTGGAGTACGCAATAATTTTTAAAGGGAAGGGGGTCGAGGGTTGAAGGTCAACCATTCTCGTATCATACCCCAAAACGCAGCCAAACATATATATTTTTTTTTTGATTTTGTCAATTGTCGGGAACAAAAAAACAGCAAAAAATACATTACTGAACAAATAATTAACAATAAAAAATATAAAAAATTGCCGATATCAAATATTTTATTACATTTTACATACTATATACATGGGACTATAAAGAATTACAAAAAATGAAGTGTTATGAGGGAGGGTCAGGACCTGTGGACCCCACCTCCGCTCTTGTGTGTGCCACTGACACTGGGTGGACCGCAACTCCTTGAAAAAATTAGAAGTAGCCCGCACCCTGGAAAAGTCTGCCCACCTCTGCGCTAAATAGTCAAATAACATTCGAGGAAATTAGCAAAAAGCTGATATCAACTGACAGAGGTTTCATTAAACGTGATGTAGTGCTACGTTTTGTAAATTCTGCCCAGCGGTGATTCAGCATGGCAGTACATCTCTTACCTTTCAATCCGCGCAAATATCTTTTCTGCAAAACAAGAAGAACAGTTACCGTACCATCATTTGCATGTGATGTTTTTTTCTGTAATGACTCTAACCTTCACCCTGACGTTTCAACAATGCCCCGGGGCTCCTCAAGGTAATGGACGTCTGCACTATTAAGGGCAGAGCATATGTTTCCTTCTACAGGTATGTCCTTGAGCAGTACATCTGGACTACTGGGCGTCGATTTTAAACTACTTTTAGCGTCGTTATCTGTTGGGGAACTGTCATTAGATACTTTGTAATGTATGCAAGAGGTTTTAGTGAATGCTTTCAGTTGTGTTCGCAGTTTTCTTACATCTTGGTGTAGAGTTTTTGAAGAAGGCGATTGGTTTGTGAGTCTAGATTTGTTCACATTTTCGTTGGTGTTGTATTAAAATCTACAGTTAACCCTTCTTTTGTGAAATAGAGTGATATAATTAATATTCTAGATTAAAGGGAGAAAAATGTTTAAAAAAATTCCTGGTATATATAAATAATTAAAAAACAGTATGATCGAAATATCCATCATCATTCAAATTCACATGTTAAACGCTCAGTATAAAACAAATAATATAAAAAAATATTTTTAAAGTCAATTCCTGCTTCGGTCAGCATAGAAATTTTTTGTTTTAGTTACTTTCTATTACAATTAATATAAATATGCATATACATTTGACAGAATCATACTATTAAGTGGCAAAATAGAAAGCAGCCTTTTGTTTTTCATGCTACATATGGTATAGGGGGACTACTATTTTTTTGTTACTATTTATTCATTCATAAATCTCATTCTGAGAAATTAGGCCATCTCAAGTAGGATTCGAACCCTTGACCTTTGGATTATCAGACCAACGCGCTATCCACCGCGCTACAGGGACACAACGAACTAATATATATGGTGTTGGACTATTATTTTTGTTACTATTTATTCATTAATTAAATTGAATTAATGAATTAATATTTGAAAAACGGTATTAACATCAAGTGTTATCCATTACAAGTTTTGAAAAATACATTTGAACTCGAATGGATGAATAAAAAGTATTTTATTAACGATTGAACGTTTGAACACAATATATATATATATATATACATTACAAAATATACACAAAATAGTTAAAATCCTAAGATAACTATAGTCATGATAGAATAAAGTCTTAGCCACAGTAGTACTAGAGCAAACTCCTGGCCTTAGGAACCAGGATTGCAGGTTTAAACAAAGTTTTTCGGCCACTCAACCTTCACCTGAATTTGCAATACTCTGGGCCATAGGGAAAGTAAGAATATATATATATATATATATATACAGGGAGAGTGTGAACTAATAGTAGGGATTGAATAAATAAAAAAAATAATATATCTTTGTATCATTTTTATTTCAGATGATAATTAAAAAAATTATCTTTATTATTATTTTTTTTTTCTAATTTCATCTGCATCGCGGTACTCGTCGTCCGAATTTTCGTCATCAAGGCCATCTTCTGATAGCCAACTGCCTTCTAACTGGTCCAGGTAATCTTCAATGTCCCTCTCTTCTAAATATCTCTGGAAAAATAACGTTAAATATGTAGTAAAAAACATGTCCGTCATACATTAAAAGTGTAAGTAACAACTGCATAGTGATGTAAATTTATGTCACATGGTTTGGGGAAAATTTTTTGGGATACTCGATATAAATTGCACAGAAAATAACAAAAACAAACCTTTTCCCATTCATTATCGCTTTAAAAAAATCACATTAGTTATAAAAAATGTTCAAGAAAACGCACGTGTTTCTTCCAGCCACAACAAGCAGCGCAATGACGCGCTATAATGGTTGTGACGTGTAATTTTTTTCGACAGCTACGTTTCTTATTACGCAATTGTCGTGAAAAAAGTTGCCAGAAATAAATCATTGTACAGTACACTTGTTTTGAGTACGAATTTTTGCTCACTAAATTTTTGTTGTGGAGGAAATTTCCATCATCATGCAAAGAAGGGCTTGTTCCTCTTTGAAGTTATTATTGGTTTACCTAAGGTTGTGTTGTATTTATGAAAAATTCTATGATTATTTGAGTGTTTTATTAGGTATCGGTTTGCTGGTTGAAAAAGTAAAGTGTTATGTAAGGATTATTTTCAGCTTTTTTCAATTCTTACTTATTTGTTCACTCTCTCCCTATATATATCTATCTTTTGTTCAAATTTTCAATCGTTAATAAAATACTTTCTATTCATTCATTCAAGTTCAAATACATTTTTTTGAACTTGTAGTGGATGACACTTGATGTTAATAACAGTTTTTTAAGATATTAATTCATTAATTAAATAAAAAATGAATAAATATTAACAAACAAAAATAATAGTTCAATAGCAAAAAAAGAAAGGAAAATCATTCGTTGTGTTCCTATCGCTCAATGGATAGCTCATTGGACTTCTAATCCAATGGTCGTGAGTTCGAATCCCACCTCGGATAGACTAATGTCTGAGAATGGTATTTCTATTTTTATTATATTATTTTCTTAGAATAATTAAATTTAATTGATTAATAAATAGTAACAAGCAAAAAAGATAGTCCAACACCTATACAGAAAGGAAAATGGAATATTGCAAGGAAAATCGCTTTCTATTTTGCCACTTAATACTGTGATTCTGTCATATGTATATGTATATGCATATTTTTATTAATTGTAACTATTTCTTAAATATAACTAAAATAAAATTTTTCTTTATTGACCTAAGTAGGAATTGACTAATTTTTTTTTATGTTACTTGTTATAGTTATGCATATAGCTATGAAAATTCCGTTGGGAAAGGGGAAGCTCAAAAGAAATTCTTTTCCCCCCAATGGGCTACATATTAGCAATTAAGCTCTTGAAGACACGCCGAGTCCCAAACGTGAGATCCATTTCAGTAAAGGCACCATCTGGTGGTGGATCTGGCTACCAAATTTTGAAGCTTGAATTAGCTCTTCGGATGCTGAATATATATTGCCTTGATTTAATTTTGTCAAGAGCACCAGAGCCAAATTGATACTCAAGGGATCTTTTACATGCCCCATAGTCATATGACATGTGTGCCTATGATTTTCGCTTCCAGAAAATCTATCGACTCCAGCCGGGGCCGAACCCGCTACCTTAGGCTTATTGAGCGGGCAAGCTAACACTGCGTTTTTTTTTTGTATCATGAATAATGGAGGGATTAATACTAACAGTAATTAATGACAATGTTTCAACTTTTGTATACGTGAATGAATAATTCTCAGAGAAGACCTTAAAACGTTAAAAAAAGTAATTATAATAAAAAAAAAGTACCACAGCTTTCTCACAGCTGTAACAGTATATTGATGACGCAAATTGTCGGCATTATCGCCAAATTCATCAAGAATGGTAGAATTAATCTCTGGAATCATTAAATTCATCACCATTACGATTTTATCTCCATAATCGCTAAATTTATTTGGGCTGTCAAATTTATCATCAGCATCTCTAATTTAATTAAGGTCGCTGTATTTATTGATGAAATCACTAAATTCATCAAGAATACGAACTTTGTGTCACCGACTATGCTATAATTTAATGTTAAGATCACCACCTGGGTTCAAATTGAAGTATTTTCTGAAGCGATTCAGATGTCATCTGCTTGATATTGTAGCCCATTATGAGTAAAAAATAAATTGAATTGATTTCATTTGTCCTTTTTTTTATTAGTTACTTTTCGAGTAAGTTCTACTTAAAGAGCTTTACCTGGTATGTGTTGTACATAGTCTTGCCCTAAATTCCAATACAATTTTAAGGAAGTTAAAATTAAAAACATATAAATATAATAAATTATCAATAGAAAGGCTCTTATTGCAGCAATGAAAGAGTTTAAAATACCTGACAAGTTATTAAGGATGAAGGAAAAAATCATGGTCAATTTATAGAATAATCTTTCAAACCCATTGGAAATAAAATAAATTATAGTTTAAAAAAACTAAAAAAAAATCGCGTTTTATAGTGAATTGAACTAAAAAGTAAAAAAATAATTCTCTTTTTAAGAATAAAAGGATTTACGAGAAAATTAACGTCATTGTGGTAAAAGTGTGGGGTGCTTTGTACTATATATTTTTGCAGTAACCCAGAATTTCGGAATAGAACTAGTAAGAAGTTAAAACAATTAATATAGAGCACCCCACGCTTTTACTACCACAATGACATTAATTTTCTCGTTCATCATTTTATTCTTATATTAAGAACTATTTTTTAGCTTCTTTTATAGTTTTTTTAAACTGCAATTTATTTTTCACTTTTTAGTTCGATCTATAATAAAAGCGTGCTTTTTTAGTTTTTTAAACTATCATTTATTCATTGATGAATTAATCTCAAATGTGTTATTTTTTTACTACACTAATCGATATTTCCCCCAACTTTTTAAAATGATAGAAATGCTCGTTCCGTGTATTGTATAAATATAATATCATGTAGATCAATAAACTTCTTGATGAAAAGCTTTAAGCTATCCGACTACCCTAAAATTGTGAATTTTGCCAAAAATTGACAATTTTTTTATGATTTTATTTCATAGGCCATCTTATTAGCTTTATAGAAATACTACGTAAGTTTATTATTTTCCGTTCATTAGAACAAAAACTACAAGTGTTTTAGTAAAAGCAGATGCCATTACTTTAAGCAAGATATATGTCATGCTTTAAAACGCGTTTTACTCGAAATATGTTTTTTCGAAAATGCTCAAACGGGGCTAAAAAAGTTTTGAAAATGATAAACTGAAATTTTTTGTGTATGTTCTGTATATTAGTAGAAGTGTTTTTACCTTCAGATGTATCAATCACTGTTTTATTACAAAATTTACAGTCACTTATGTGAATACAATCACTGTTTTTGTAAGCAATTTCATATAAACAAGTTAAAGTGCTCTAGTTTTTGAAAAAAAGAAAATATCTCTTGTCCTGAAGGTCATTTCAAAAATGAATAACTTAGCAACATATCAGAATTGAAAAATTGAAAATTTGTTCATAAACTTTTGGTACAGAACGGGCCGGGCCGTGTTTAGGTTATTTTTTAGTAAAAAAAAATTACCCATTTTTTCCCATTTTAGTAATAATAATTTCTTTTTCTCTTCTTAATTTTAGCATATTTTTTTAAAATGTTCTAAAAAAATCTAAAAACAACAAAAATCCCCATATTTTCACTTTTCTTAAAAAATAAAAGTTGTCACAAGTGGTCAAGTGGCATTTGCAACACTTCTCTAACGTCTTAAGGCCTTATCACACGTACACGTTTGGTGCAATTTTTGTTCCAATTCGTGCAATTTTTACTCCGTTGCCATAGCAATGGCTTTGGAACAACTTTTTGCCAGTGAACTGAGAAAGTTGCTCTAAATGAAAGTTGCTTGAAATTCCAGCCAATGGGGTTCTTCGGCGCCCTACGTCATAAACAAGATGGCGGTAAAGGTGATAGTTTTGCATCAAACGCATCAGATATGGCGTATAATATTTTAATGGTGAACAATATTTTAACGGTGTATAATATTTTAAACAGAATGATGCTCCATTTCTGTTTACCCCATAAACAAAAAAGCGCGAACGAAATAAAAGAAATAATATTGGTTGGTCGTTTTCAAAGCAGAAAAATCAGCGAGTAATGTTTCAATGGAAGAATGAAAGAACGTGGCTGATGTCAGAGCATGTCGTTTTGTTTACGGTAACCTTTCCCCCTCAGATTCGGCGAAAAGTTGGGCCAAAAAAATGCACGTGTAGTCTCCGCATGAAAACAATCATCATCATCTACTTCCCTCTTCACTTGACTTTAAAAAGACCCTCACTAACATATAAGTCACGGTTCCTTTACAGAAAGAGGTTTTATAATCATATAATGCCAGCAAAAATATTTTTCCTAGAGCAGGTATTTTCCCTTTATAGATCAGCGTGCAATTTTTTCCTAAAGAAATGTTTAATGAGGTCTAGACGTGCCGTCAAATAATTTTGACTTGCGATTGATTGGGAAAATAATAAAACTAAGTACTAACAACTCAAAACTCTGTTTTTACTACGAAAAAATACATTTTGCACTGTATAGTAATAAATGTTATAGTTATACGTGTAATTCAAATTGCATAAAATTAACATAGGTGTGACTTCTGTTATTGCAGTTTATATGATAAATATCATATTACAGGATTGTAAGATGTCACTTTTAGCAGAATGCATGTTGAATTGGAATCGTTGTACCAAACGGTTTCTATAAACTAGTCTATAATGTTACTCATCTTTAAGAATAATTACTCGCAGGCATAAATAAATGAAAATGTGGTTAAAATAGCAAGAACCAGCTCCTTCAAAAAATTAAATGTGGCTGGAATTCGTTTTACAGACGATGTTCTGCATGCAACTATTTCAGAACATATAATACACACCGCTTTGTTTCCTTTAATAATCATGCCATATTCCTCGGTCCATCAAGTTTGAAATTCTCTGTTACACCAACTATCTTGCACGTATTTATTTATTTATTTTATTTATTTTGGGATATTGAGCAACAAAGGCTATTATCCCCTAAAAGACTAAAGAAATATTTACAATTTAGTAGATATCAAAAAATATTTCATTTTCTGAACAAAAAATCTAAACGTCGATCTATTTGACACAGCTTTCTCCAATAACTCTTTGAAAGTGATAGTGCAATGAGGATCAATTTTGAGAAAAAACTTTAGATGATTTCGAGGATGAGTATATCAACTGCATCTTAATAAAATATAGTCCAAGCCACATTTAAACAATTGCAAGAGCTACAATTTGCATTGTCTGATAAATTGAATTTTTGTAGAAGTCTTGGAGTAATGAACATTTTACTAAATATTCGAGTACATAAAATTTCTTCTCTTCTATTTTTGTCCACTTAGAGATGGTACCAATGCTTGGGATATTGCCCAAATTTTCAAAATAATTGCTTGAATAGAAGTTATCGCTTTTTTTAAAGTATTTCTTGATATATTGTTTTACTTATGTCTTCTGAGGCAATCCAGTCGATGTAAACGCTAGACTCTGTGACAGATCTTGCGAGATAATCCAAGATCGAGATTCGTATCTTGATATCAAAACAACAAAGATTCTGACGTGTTTTATATGATAAAATACCAATTAGAGCCAGATTTTGGTGGAAAATGGCGTGATTCGCGTTGCACCAATTTGACTACAGTGGCGCTAATATGTAAGCCCCAATTATTTTCTGAAAGTCAAGTACTAAAAAATTTATGTATAGCATAAAGTAGCAAAAAAAAGAAAAAAAGAATTGTTTCTAAGAGCTTGTACAATAAAGATTATTTTCAGGTAACAACCATAGCTTAATATTGCTTAAGGGGGTTCACCCATGTGATGGCCTGTTTTTTTATTTATTTATTTGCTAACTTAACAATGTTAAATAACGGTTAAAAATCATAAATGTAACTTTAAAATACAGTAGTGTCAACAAAATTTACTATGCTATGCGTAGACAAACTTCAAGTCATTAGCAATTGCAGTCCACGATGTAACTAAGGCAGAACAATACCAAACGAGTGTGCTTCCCGCCGCACCGCGACCAATCACTCGCGTTTGATCTTAATACTTCATTGTGAACTTTGTTCTTTTGAAGTAAAATACAAACCGTGCCATTTGTTCGCCAACCCTTCCCTAGAGGATTAGTCAGAGTCGTGATTAGAACCCGTTACAGAGTTTGTTTTTTTGACAAGAATTTCGACGGGTTTTCACCTTGATTGTTTTGACGAGAGTTGGTGTTCTCACTGAGAGAGGAGATCGCATCCACTAGGATCTGCAATGCTGTTAGTCTCAGAAAATCTCTTAAGTATTCGATAAATGGTCAACCTTGTGATATTTAAATGTTTAAGAGCCTTAAAAATCCCCGATAGACTTCTTTTTTTGATGCTGAGAAATACCAATTGCAAGCTTCTGTTCAAAGTGTCGAAGCACCGACTGATTTCGAACGTGCGTGAAACGCCAGTGGTGTAACGCACATCCCCGCATCACGGGGGGGGGGGGGGGCAGGATCCTAAAGGGCTCAAAGTCTGACTTACGTCGTACGCTTGGTTTTGCAATCCTTTGTGAAATTCGATTTAGGGCCCAAAACCTGACTTTGCAGGAGGAGGGGGGGGGGGAAGGGGCTAATATTCACCATTACCCCCACTGGGGAAAGGCAACACTTTTTTGAAAAATATTGCAGACGATCTCCGACGACGAAATTTAAAATATTCTGGGTTTCAGTAACAGCAGAGAAGCTCAAATTTTTGTATCAGCACGGCTAGTCGTAGGTATAAACTTTCGCCATAACTATTTGATTGAATCTGCTGACTTATCAATAGCAATAAATCAAATTATAGAAGATGATAAGATTTTTTTTTCTTTCGAAAACTACATATAAATCTAAAAAAAAATCTCTGTTTCATTCTACGTTTCACTAATTTGCATGGGGTATTTTGAAATACTTTCTTTTTATAAAGAACAATTATAACTCTGACAGCTCATTTGTATAAACTTTTATCGTTATTTTCTTACGCAGTAAAAATATCCTGTTGTGAGATTTAGGTTGTGCGTAGTTTAAGTGTGTGTCCTGATTGCAAAAAAAAAAAAAAAATGTGCGAGGAACTTAATGAGGGAATGACAAAGATATCTGATGTCAGTTGTCTTAACTAGACGAAGTAGAAACGGTAATTGACGTTTTTTTTCTTATTTGAGGAATGTCTGTTTCTTTTATGAAACTAAATATACTTATTTCTTATCACAGTTTGATTGATGCCAAAGTTACGGATTTTCATTCATCTTTTTTTAAGAATGTCACCAGGAAAAAAAATATTTAAGAATCAACACTTATAATGTCTTTATACAACAGGCGGTTGAAAAAATGGTAAAGTTTTTGGAATATTATATAGATAAGTTTTTATTTTTGTTAAAATGCACAAAATGTTGAGAAGCTTTTATCAATATTAAAATGTACACATTGCGAGGAGTTGTTTTTATTTTCAGAAAAACGTGCGGAGCCCATAACGATGAGTAGTGCTTATTTTTGTTAAACATGGTTGTCTAAACTATGACCGCTTGTGGGCCGCATTGCAAAAATATTTTTTTTTTCTGGGCCGTACATACAATATTTTTTTTAACACATTGAAATAAACATTTTAACTCTTTGCAGTTTTATTAAAATAAATTAACTTATTTTCATTATAATTTTTTAAATCTTAAGTTAGACATGAGTAGGTACACATTTATTTTAAATTTGTTGAAGTTTCGTTTCATTTAGTTTGGATTTCATAAAGATAGAAAAAAATCAAGTTAGTGAGATGAATGAATTTGTGTTTGTGTTGTAACGTCATGGAAGTTGGTTGCATATTGTGACGCCACGCTAATCATTAAAAGAAAACTTTTATATATATTGTGATCTAAAATTGATTTATTTACTTTTTACTATTAAAAGATCACTATGAAGAGAAAAAGAATTCAGTTAGATCCATTTAGCCAGTTCTATTTAGTATTGGTGCTAGTTCTAATTTAGGCAGTCTATTGCGTTGGTGTCCACTCCTCGCTTCTTCTTTAGTCGCCCGTTGGATACCGCCTCAGGAGTCAATCTCGCTAGTCCATCGGGTCCTGTCTCGGGAGTATATCGTGAGAGTCGATCGCGGGAGGACCTCGCCTCGCGCCTTCTTCCTAGATCCGTCGATTACGTCTCGCAGGTCGATCGTCGGAGTTGATCGGGAGCCATCGCACTTCTTGGATTTTGTTTCGGGAATCTAACGTGGGAGTCTATCCGGAGTTTTTTTTTCTTGTGTCCACTCCTTTAAACTCTAGGGGCGGGTCCACTCCACGCCCTTCATCAACCCCCATTGGCCGGCCTCAAGGTTTTGCGCCCGGCATTTTGGTCTTGCACGTGCTCCATTCATGCAGAGATAGCAAAAGTTCCGGTCCCTCTCAAAGGTCCCAGCGACAAGGGCTTGACTGAGATCTGGCACTTCAAACATCTCGCCGCCTTCTGCGGAGGCGCCAGCTTTTCAAGACGGACAATCACTGCCTATGAATGGAAAATAATGCAGTGATGCCCAACCCATAGTGTTTGCCAGTCCCACCGTCGCCGACAGTCCAGCTGTCTGGCACAGCACAATGCAGCCAAAGCCACGTGGTCCCCAGCTGTGGAGCACCTAATGAATAGGGGCGAATCCTCCATTGTGACGACGTCACAGTGTTGAACAATCAAATAGATATCGGGTTGAATAGACGAAGTTGTTATTCTTAATGCATTTTCAAGATGTTTGTCAGTGATCTTTGTCCTATTTTTATTGTATGCTTCATTCTTGGATAGAAACTGTTCACAAATATAAATACTGCCAAAAATTGAAGACATTAATAAAGCATGAGTGTGAAAATAAGGATATTTATCGCGCGATGTAGGTAAATCTTCATAAAACTCCAGTATAGAAACATTCCTAAATTTTTCTTCCAGTTGAATGTCACTTTTCAGTTCAATGCATTCCATTTGAAGATTTGGAGGTAATTTATTTATTTCTTGAGAAACGGGGTAGAAAATATATTGAAATACTCTTCGTTTTTTTTTTTAGAAAAGCTTGAAGTCTTCTTTCAAACTCATCAATTAAATCGAAAATTAATGCAGTATATTTTGTGCATACATTTATCTTTTTTTAATAAAAATGTGTAAATTGAAATATTTTCATTATTTGAGTTTGGGCCGCATTCTAAGAGCTTTTGGGCCACACTTTAGGCAAGCATGCGTTAAATTGTACAGAGCACATTACGAGGAGTAGTGCTTATTTTCGTTACAATGTGCAGAGCACATTACGTGGAGTAGGATTTATTTTCGTTACAATGTGCAGAGCACATTACGTGGAGTAGGATTTATTTTCATTACAATGCACGAAGCATACATTGCATGTTGTTCTAATTTTTGTTTAAATGTACGCAGCGTATTAAATTTTCAAGCGCCCACAAATCTACATTTTTTATGGACAGCCAGTGCTTGACGAAGAATATTAGGGCCCCCATGCAAAGTCAGGTTTTGCGCCCCAAGCCGTATCTTACAAAGGACTGTAAGCCCATAAGATAACATAGGTTTTGGGCCCTCTAGAATCCTAGGTCCCCCCCCTCCCCGATGTGAATGTTGCGGAGATGTACGTTACGCTACTGCGGGCAGCAGCAGAAAACGAATCGATGTCAATTTTGTTTACCTTTTCTTTTGTTGATCATGGGCTGATTGAACGCTAATTAACGTCGCAGTCTGAAGAAGCTAATGGCGATGGAAGTAATTTCGAACCAAAGGCGAGTGACGAGAACGACACTTCAGCTGACACCGTACTCTCCAAAATTCCATACCCCACCTACGGGAGGACGTGGAACATCAATTGAATCAACATGAATTAGGCAGAGCTTTAATAGCACTAGGACCTTTAATGTCGAAGCAATTCGTGATCATGAAATCGCTTGAACAAATTAATACATAATTAGGTACTATTCCGTTTCGCCGGCGCAATCTTGCCAAGTTGGTGCTGTTGGCGGCAACACACAATATACATGTAAAAAATATAAATGTTTTTTCTCATTAGTTTTTCATCTATTTTTGATGTATTATGAAAAAGACGTTACTGATGAGAAAAGACCACGTCTTGTTTTGAAAATGGGGTGGTAAATGGTTACCAGCGGGATATTCCGTTTGGCGTCGGTTGTATCATTTCTGTCGACTTTATCGCTTGCGCCGGCGAAATGAAAAAGTACTAATAATTAATGATGTGTTGAGTCAAGCAGAGGCGCACACGGGCATCTTTTAAAGGACGGGGTGGTTATGTTTTTAAAAAAACATGTAGACGGGAGAGACGAAGTGTAATCATCATGCTAAAAATTAAAAATCTGATATTGTTTGGGGGGGGGGGTGACTCCTCCCTCCCCTTGTGAACATCACTGAAATCAGGTGCCGTCATCGATGCGAAACCATAAGCCAATTGCAAAATATATTTATTGTTTGATTTTTACCGACACCGTTCTAGAGAGCTCCTCTGCGATAGTAAACAATGTTTTCGAAGGAAAAAAAAGAAGAGAAAAATAACAAAATAATAATAAGCACCAAATCACCGCGGAACCATTAGAAGATAAAAAAGGAGCGAAAGCGATAAATGACCATGAACGCTCTCAACCTACCTGCGTTCTATCCGGAAGCTTCAGGGATGATGGCGCTCTTTAACGACATGGAAACAGGAAGTGATGTCGGTTTCGAGTTAATTGCCTATTTCTGAGATCGCATCCCTTGATCAAGATGATTACTTGGATCGTGTATTGATAGGAAGAAGCGTAAAGAAGGAAACGATGTAAAAAGTTACACAAAAAAAAAAGTGTATATGTGCTAAAAGGTGCCCGCAGAGGATGACTGTTTTATGAGAAAGTTTTAGAATAAAAATTGTACGATACATGTCCTAGAATGAATGAACTGTAGTAGTTTTATGACGTTTTGATTTCTTGAAATGACTGGAGTTTTTCGTCTTTTCTGACGTAAGTGTTTTTCTGCAGATAAGAAAAGTTGTCGAACGTTCTAGAACAAAATATGTTTTGTGGGGTTGAAAAATAGGTAATTTTATTAGATTTTTCTCTGATGCGTTGTTGACCTTACTTTAGTAGCGGGACAGAGACATATGTCGCTCTACAGCTCTAAAATTTGGCGAGAAATAAGAACTGAAAGCGATGAATCTATTTGATTTGATTGCTTCTTAACGCACACTTTGAAACTGCTCGAGGGCTTTTGGCGATGGAGTTCGTTAAATGACAAGAACGACACTAGAGTCGGCACCCCACAACTCAACATCCTCACCACACCACGTGAGACTTTGAGCTTCGACATATTTAAAGTTCTTGAACCTTGTAATGAAGTAATATTCCCACTTCCCTCTAACCCGGCTAGATGTGTGGGAGGAACTAATTGATCAGACGGCATGATTTACTAAAATTGTTTATTTGTCACAATATTCAACACAGACACAATAATAATCCAATTAAGATAATTTTGATCAACACTTAGAAGACTGAGATGAGACCAGATAGATAATATTTACGGACATTCAATTATATTCCTATGAAAACTTATACAAGCTCGTTTTTACCTCGGACGCGTACTAACAATTTAACTCTCTAACTACTATTTAAATAATGAGCACAGTACCTGAACTCTTGTAATTCTTTATCCTTTAGATGAGGCTTTGAACACTAATAGTTGGCTTGATTACTTCTTTGTGATTCCAATTTCACACATCCTACACTGTTTACGTTCTACGGCCGGATTACTCGCTTCTCATTCATTCACTTCACATCCGTGCTATCCTCACTTCAGTAAACTTCAATTCTCACTTTAATAATCTTCGATTCTCACTTCACTAACTCTTTAACACTCGCGAATACAGAATATATATCTTAAACCTAATTTGCATAATCACGTTTTCTTGTCTTCGGTGAAAGTTGGTTGAAAGAATTCTTTCCCTAAAGTAATCCCCAAGGAGTTAGTTGAAAGGAACCGTATAGATCCGTCACAACCTCTCCACATGCAGATCTTCACTTACACCATGTTTCGAACCCATGCCATAGCAGAAACAACAACGGTCAAGATTGACCACCATGACCTTTAGCTACCGAGTACACACGATTAATCCATTTAATTTCCTTAGAATCCAGCGTATAAGGTGCACCTATACTTTCAAGCTTACTTTTTTAAAAAATTTTAGGTATATTCGTCGTAAAACGCGCAACCCCTTTTTTACAAAGAAACCTTAAATGTAGGTGCGCAATGCCCTTATGTTTTGAAGTAATTTATTCGAGGTATTATCCCAGACTTTTTTGACTAAATAGTTTTATTCTGGAGCTATAACTCTTTTAATTCAAAAGGCAAACCATTTCTTTTAAATAAACTGTATTTCGATACACGTAGAAATAAAAAAAAAAAAATTTCTCATCTTTTTTGTTATTTTTAGAGCTATCTTTTTATACCCGGCGTGTAACGCGTACTCGTAAGTTTCGATCTTATTTTTTGTGTTAAAAGTGCGCGTTATACGCCGGAATTTACGGTAACTGAAAATATTTCTTATTTTATCAGAAAGAATACAACACAGATTAAATGAATGAAAAAAGGCGTGCTAAGTGTCTGAAATGAGCGTGAAAGCTCAACCCAAAAAGTATTAAAAACGTGATTTTGTAATACAGATCAAGCTCAATTGTATTCAGAGAAATATGCAATAAAACACTAAGTATAAATGTATACCGTAAAATCCGGCGTATAACGCGTACTTTTAACATTGTGATAGGGGTCGGTTCCTGCTTACATCTGAACGCCCTTGTCTACCTATAAACCCGGCTAGATGTGTGGGAGGAACTGAATAATCCACAGACATGACTTCAATCTAATCAATTTATTAATTCCAAATATCAATCAGGCACAATACAATTCTAATTAAGGTAGATGATATATAGTAGAGCGTGGAGGTGAGATTCTATAACACGGGGATACTACTACAGGCCCTCAACTGAATCTAAGGCAGCTTGAATACACTCAAATATAACTACGTCGCACACTAATAAACTAACTTCTATTTAATCAAACTCCAATACCTGAACTTTTTATGCATTGGATCCTACACTGGAAACTTGCAGGTGATCTCTTCGGCTTGATCAATGTCGCTGGGTCCACGCTCTGTAATCTTTTTCCTGGACAACTCCAAGACTTCTAGCTAATTCCACTCTCTTTCAATCTTCAACTAACTCTCAGACTTTATGTTGACTCCTACTAGCCAACTCCAACGTGCCAACTCCAACGTGCCAACTCCAACATGTCAACACCAACGTGTCAACCCACGAACTCGCAAAAACAGAATTTATATGATATGCTTCATTTATACATAATCACGTTTAATTACTCGATAAAAGTTGGTTGAAATAAATATTTTCCTTAAAGAGTCATGAAGGGATTAGTAGAACCGCGTATAGATCCGTCACAACATAAAAAAATAACATCGAAATTTGCGGTTGCATATTTAAACTATGGAGGCGCGTTATACGGTATGAAAATGAGAATTTTGAAAATAAAAAAAGAAATGAGTTTTAAAAAGTTTGACTTCTACATATATTGAAATATGTTTATTTAAAAGAAATGACACTCTCTTTCAGAAAACTTAAAGGGCTGCAGTTCTAGAAGTATACTATTTTTTCTAAAGCTTTTGAGATAACACCTCGAATAAATGACTTCAAAACATAAGTGCATTGCACACGGTTATGAAAATGGGTCGGTTATACGGTATGAAAATGAGAATTTTGAAAATAAAAAAAGAAATGAGTATAAGAAAGTTTGACTTCTACATATATTGAAATATGTTTATTTAAAAGAAATGATGCTCTCTTTCTGAAAACTTGAAGGGCTGCAGTTATAGAAGTATACTATTTTTTCTAAAGCTTTTGAGATAACTCCTCGAATAAATGACTTCAAAACATAAGAGCATTGCACACATACATTTCAGGATTCTTCGTAAAAAGGGGGTGCGCGCAGTGGCGGATTAAGCGGGTGTTGGACCTGGCTGTCGCCAGGGGCCTCAAGCTTGATGAGTGTTAAGGCCAGTGACAAACCAACCACGCCACTTTGGAACAAGAAATGAAAAAAAAAAAAGATGCAATGAAACCCACGCTAGAAATTTATCGAGATGTAAAATAAATCCTAATGTAGAAAAACTTTTGAAAATATTTTTAACAATACCGAAATCGAATGCATCAGGAGAATGATCTTTTTTAGTTTTAAAACGTGTTAAAAATAATTCAAGAAGTACTATGGGAGAAAAGAAAAATTAAACAACATGGCCATATTATATACAGAATAAAATGTTTTGGACAAAATAGATATGGTAAAAATAATTGATGAATTGCAAAAGTGAAATCAAACTGTATAGCAAAACTGTACTCTTATAAGTAAGGTTTATCAATTTTTTTTATACAGTTACGATTTTTCTTTGGCCGATGAGTTTTATTATAGCAATACATTCTATTTTGAGATTTTAAAGTCAGCGACTCTTTTCACTATTTTAGTTTTTCGACTCTTAAGCCCATGGGCCTCAAACCTTTTACCGCCAGGGGCCTCCAACT
Source organism: Trichonephila clavata (assembly GCA_019973975.1). NCBI lineage: Eukaryota > Metazoa > Arthropoda > Arachnida > Araneae > Nephilidae > Trichonephila > Trichonephila clavata. Next base: position 32,771 of record BMAO01030640.1, on the reverse strand, counting down.
ATCTTAATCCATCTCTAGGTGCTCGTTATACAGCGAATGTACCTAAAAATCAAAAATTGCAGCTTGAAAGTATAGATGCGCGCTATACGCCGGATTTTACGGCATCTATTATTATCTATAAGCATTATTAAATGCCGTTTGGAGACAGAAATTTGAAAACTTTTTTCGGCTCTGCTAAAAATTAATTGGATTTATTTGATTTCTTTCATAAACTCAGAGAAACTTAGGAGGACATACTTATGGAAAAACATAACATTCTATAAACACATCTGATAAAAGAAGAATTTCGGAAATTCCTACGAATCAAATGTTTATTTCATTAAGTGTGCAATCACTGTAAAATAAATCACATTGTTTCGATATGGACAGGCTTTTATGAGCACGAAAATGACACTTTTTATCGTAATTTGTAAGCCTAATACATAGAAGAAATAAGAAATTCCTCAACTCTTGATTCAAAAAACTTTCTGACGTAACTGATGCCGATTTTTACGATATTCTGGCCAAAAAAATGCGCTTAGATTAAAGGCTTCAATGAATCTGAAAGTTTGCTCGTCGTAAAATTAGAAATTTTGTAATCCAAAGAATGTGTTTTGCAAGAATGTTTTCGAGAGTCAAAGAAAAAAAAAACCATGAAGGTCATTTTTCATACCAGAAGAATTCGAAAATGTTACAATGTGTCATTTTGAACCGTGTTCTTCTTGTCCCATTTCAGATAAATTTTGGTGATCAGGAATGGCAATTTTAATTTCAGTGGAGCAGAAAATCGTTTGCTGTGTGGAATCCTGAATTTTTATTTCCTTTGAGTAATTGATGTTTGAGAAAAATATCTGAGTTTTAATTACGCATAAAATAACATGAGACTGTGATACAGTTTCTGTTTTGTTGGAAATTATTTCATTCATTTAGTACATCAACGATTGTTCTGTTTTTGTTCTTTTTCAAAGAGTTTTGATACAATGTGGAGACAAAATTAGAAGATGTCATTTTTTTATTCAAAAGTAATCTATATCAAAGCAAAGTAATCTATAGCAAAGTATGAAATGCCGGCTTTCTATAGAATGCCTGACGTTTTTAGGCAAAATATGAAATATGAGATTTATTACATACTTTACCTAGGCATTCTATAGAATGACCAAAGCTATCTCGGCAAAGAATGAAAAAAGGTAATAATAAGGATATTATATCAATGAAGTGTACATTCTTAAAAATACAAATGCTATTCTGACAAAATAATGAGAGAGCCATTAAAAGAATTATTCAAAATACGTAAAGGAAAATGAAAAAAAAAATTCATGTCTTTCTTATTAAAGAAAACAAAATTTTCATATAAAAATAAGAAATTACTTGTTGTGACATGGTAGGCTTAATGACATTTTTAATTACATTTTATTATATTTTTCACGCAAAGACAATTCTTATATTGGTACTTTATTTTACACTAACGTTTGACGAATCCACGGCGGCTTCCATTTGGCCGTTGACTGAGCAATGCAACTGACAGGAGACGAATTTCGTGGTTAGGAATATCCTTAATTCTAAATAAGTTCTTAGGGCACAAGGTGTATATATATATTTATATAAATTGTAATTTCACATACACTTATTTTAAAATTCCTTCAGAAGTTCCAAGTTGATAAAAACCATACTTTTCCCACTCATTACAAGTGCCAATACATTAGCATTCGGAAAAAAAACTATCACAGAGTCTCACAACAGTATCTTTTTTTAAAATAATTTTTTTGTTTTTTCTGGCAAGGTTCACAAAGGTGGATGTACAGTTCAATATCATAACATCTAACATTTTTGCATTTGGTTGAAAGTTTTTTTTTTAAATTCTTTATTCTGCTTCATGCATGTATTTAAATTTTTAATACTGATAAATAACTAATTATTCACTTATTATTAGTTTTCCTTTTAAAGTTATTTTAATTTCGAAAAACTGTATATTGATATAAACCATTTTAGACTATTTTTCAATATTCACAAAATCTTGTTGAGAATTTGGGGCATAGCTTAGAATCGATGGCGGCTTAGATTCGAATACGGTATTTCTAGACCTTCTAGATCTTTTTGATGGAATGATTTTTAAGTCTTAGTGAAGACAGTCACTCCAAAATGTCTTGGTCATCCACCGGTCGGTCGCGATCGACTTAATGCTTACCCCGGCTTTAAAGACTATGGATATGGGCTATTAACTGTAATTAAACCACACTGGAGATTCTGTACATGTATATATTTACATAATGAACACATTTTATAGGTAGTTGTACCAAGAGCAAAGCTGAGCAGAAAAACGAATTTATCAGATTTTAAGCAAAGGAGAGTGGCTATTATGTAGCAAGAAGTGATCGAGGAAAGAGACAAATTAATCCCCATAAACCCTCAGCTAAAAAACGGTTGCGTGGCAGGAGCGGACACATAACATTTCGTGGGCTGAGCGGACACTTTGAAACTTATCGTGGTTTGAGCGGACAAATCCCCCCCCCCATCTTAGAACAGATTCGATGACCGAATTACAAGGATAAATTCATTTTTGCCCAGCAAATTTAATTACTTGTATTAAATTGTTAAGACGTTATAGTGCGAATACATTTTAAACATAGCGAAATGTAATAGAAATAAAAACTTTCAGAGAAATATTTAAAAATTAATTGTAAATAACAATATAATGAAAGGTATGAATGAATTTCAGGAATTTTGTGGAAAACTGTATTTTAGAGTCAAATAAATATTAGAACAGGTGCAATAGCCATACAATTAATTAGTTTCATGAAAGGAAGTAAAAATAAATACTAGAAGTAAAATACGCAAGATGCAAGGTTAGTTAGTATTTATTTACTTGTATTTATTTTTTCTTTTATCTACTTGCATCTAGTTAAAATAAAATACAGTTTTCCACAAAATTCCTGAAACTCGTTCATACCTTTCATTATATTGTTACTTACTGTTAATTTTTAAATATTTCTCTGAAAGTTTTTATTTCTATTACATTTCGCTATGTTTAAAATGCATTTGCACTATAAAATCTTAACAATTTAATACACGTAATTAAATTTGATTGGCAAAAATGTATTTATCCTTGTAATTCGGTCATCGAATCTGCTCTAAGATGGGGGGGGGGATGTGTCCGCTGAAACCACGATGAGTTTCAAAGTGTCCGCTCAGCCCACGAAATGTTATGTGTCCACTCCTGCCACGCCACCTAAGAAACAACAGTAGGGAAAATTATAGGGATATTATAATCGCGTTATACAGTGAAGGGGAATAGTAGTTTATTTGTAGAAGCTGCCGTCGGTGTTTTTAGGGTCTTAGGGTACCACCTAATCGCTGGGAAAAGTCAATTACTTTTTTTTTTCAAAATAGATATGTTTTTATATACAGTTTTTATACATGGCTATCAATCTTTTCATATATTCTGTTCTCTCAACTGTGTTTGATTCCTTCGCAAATAATACAAACGCGCTCCTTTAATTTTCAGATGCGCATTTATGATGCAATGTTGTGTTTATCTTTGAGCTTGAAGTAGTTGATTGAACTGAAAATTGCGCCTTATCGGCAATTGGTAACCGTAATATTGAACAGGTCTTACTGCCTTTTTATTATTGCACTCGTGTGTGAGATAAATAAATATTTGTATTACATCATCACGAAAAACTTCTTTTATGCAGTGAGAGAAAAGTAAATGACTGAAAGGGAGTGAAAAAAGGTAAAGTACCACCCGCTGTTTCATCAACTTTTCAAAAGAAGGAAAAGTGAAATTAAAATAAATAAGAAGAAAAAAACTTCCTCATTCGTAATCCGTCTTCACTTTTTCTTGCGAGTGTCCACAACCAGCCTCTATCGTCCGCATTCGTAATAAATAAGAGGTTCGGGCCAACGACTGGATGTCAAGGGCTCGCCAAGTATGTATTTTACGACCCATTTAAGAAGTCTCTGCATGTGACGTCTTACTGCAACAAGGCCACTGCAATCGGAAATCGTAAATTTCGCCGTTAATTGCTCGCCATAAATCAGGAGTCTACGGGAGAGGCTGTATTTATGGATCCTGGAATTCTTCACCTCTTGCTTTATGACATTACGCAAGGTGGTTGCGGCCACTTATTCCATCTCTCTTAACCTTTATATTCCTTTCTCTATGAGACACTTTTTCCTTCTTTCCCTTTCCGTGGTTTATTTCTCTTAATAGAAAGGGTAGATTGAATAGATTGAAAGAAATGTTCCAGAGATATGCATTGGAGCATTTGTGGGATATGCATTGGGGATAATCAGTGACTTATTATGTATTTTTGAGGCCCAGGGCCTCGCCCTCGGTGGGGGACTCATTTCGTTCTTGACTCTGTCTTAATAAGATCACAATCCAGGTAGTTTCAATGGTCAAATGTTATTCCCGTACATATTCTCCGAGAAACAGGGAATTTCAAACTGCATGTCAACTGGCAAAAGTGGCAAGGCTGTTTTTTGAGATGACCGCTGTCCATGTCTAGGTCTAGGCCTAAAACCATAAACAATCATTCAACTTATTTAGTCGAAATTCGGCCATCGGTCGAGTCAGTTTGTGCCTAGGTTTTTGAGATTGTGAGTCTTGCACGTTTGTTTCAAATTACCGTTTGAACGAGTATTTAACAATAAATGCTATATACTGGCTACTTTTAAAGATCTCAAGTAGGGCCCCCTTTTCTACAAGGGCTCAGAGACTCCAACAAGTCTTCTCTGGACCCAGAGCTCAATGCCCTGTTGTTGGTGTGGTGTGGTAGTAAGTAAATGGAGGTGCCAGCTCAAGTGTCGTCCTCGTCACTTGACTATGGCTCAAAATTATGAGGTCTGTCGTCAATAAACCTCGTGTTTCGTTATAGTGCTACGTTAAATTTACTCACTCTCTTATGTTTATTCCATATGTTTACAATGTGTTCTTCATATGTTAACAATATAAAAGCATAAATGCGATTAGGTAAGGTATTTGATGTTAGCCATTTGAATTCTAACAATGCATCAGCTTTTTATTTGTTATTACCGAAGTAGAAATAGTAATGGGAGTTTTTGATTGGTTGGAAGAAAGATGATTGCACTGTTTTTCTCTTTTTTTAAAAAAAATCTGTATTTTCGGTTTCTTTTCCTTTCGCGTACGTTTGTTGTTACCATAGTAACGAACAATATATCAAAATACTTTCACTGCAATAAAACTTGTCTTGTACATGATCTAAATATAACTTTTAAGAGGTAAAAAAAAAATTAAAAGAACACATTTTCCGTATAACAAAATTTAGAGAAAGAAAAAACGGAAATATAGTAAACAAGTTACATAAACAAAAAATTTTTAAGTCAATTCCTACTTAGGTCGACAAAGAAAATTTTTATTTCAGTTACTTTTTATTCAATACTTGCAATTAATATGAATATGTATATACATATAACAAAAAGAAAGCCTTGCAATTTTTCATTTTCCTTTCTATGTATATGTTGGACTATTTTTTGTTTGTTTGTTACTATTTATTCATTCAAAATTAAATTTAATTATTCTAAGAAAATAGTATAGTAAAAAAGAGATCACATTCTAAGAAATTAGACCATCCCAGGTGGGGATTCAAACCCACGACCTTTGGATTAGAAGTCAACACGCTATGCATTGCGCTATAGGGACACATACCGATTTTTCTTTCTATATAGGGTCTTGGACTATTATTTTGGTTTGTTACTGTTTATTCATTTTTTAATTTAATTAATGAATTAGTATTTGAAAAAACTGTATTAATATCAACCACTACAAGTTTGAAAAAATGTATTTGAACTTGAGTGGATGAATAGAAACTATTTTATTAACGTTTGAAAATTTGAACAAGATATATATATATATATATAGAGAGAGAGAGAGAGAGAGAGAGAGAGAGAGAAGAGTGCTATGTAATAGGAATAGGAGGGACAAGAGGAAAATTCTTTTTCATTTTTTTTCAAGAGGAAATGATTCTAGTAACATTCAACTTAATGAATTGAATTTTTCAATGAATTTCACACGAGTGAACATGTTTGAATTCCCTTTCGCTATTCACATATTTTTAAACAGCTTTATTGTGGCGTCAGTTATACTTTAATTACTAATTGCATGTTTATTTAATGTCTATTACAAATGTAAATTATTAATAAATGTTATTAGCATTTATTTAATTATCAGTAAATTATTATTAAACTGGCAGTAATTTAATTAGACTTACTTATTTACTGAAATAAATAGAGGAATAAAAGAGGAAATAATAGAGGAAAATTATTTTTCATTTCTTTCAAGAGGAAATGATTCTAGTAACATTCAATATAATGAACTGAATTTTTCAATGAATTTAACACGAGTGAACATGTTTAAGTTCCTTTTCTTTATTCGAAATATTTTTAAACGGCTTTATTGTGGCGTCAGTTATACTTTAATTACTATTTGCATGTTTATTTAATGTCTATTACAAATGTAAATTATTAATAAATGTTATTAGCATTTATTTAATTATCAGTAAATTATTATTAAACTGGCAGTAATTTAATTAGACTTACTTATTTACTGAAATAAATAAAAATATTACAAAAAAAAGTGATTTTTTTTTCGAAATTTTTTAAAGTATTCATTGTTTATAATTTTTCAAAAATTATAAATACCTCCCTTAAACAGAGTTCTCTTAAAGAATACGTCTGGATAATATTTACATTCACGGAAATGCTACCCTGATAGGTGTAACGTCGTCTCTCACATGTCAGCGGGTTTTTTGATAGTCGGGATGGCAATGTGTTTCCGTTTCTGCGTCTTCAGAATCCTACTGGAGACCATATTTTCCAACAATAACGCGCCGTTTCATCGCTTCCGATTGTATTTGAATCGATCGATTAACATTTTACAGACATGATTTTGCTTCCTTGGCCCTCTAGATCACCTGATTTAAACTCGAACAAGAATAACCGGAAAGAAAGGCTCAACCCTCAGATTCTACTCCATCAAATATTTGTTAACTGTGAGAAACTGTTAAAAAAAGATCCGTATGGATTTCCCAACATCTTCGGGGTCTTGCCGAATTTATGCTGAGACGTGTCGCCAATCAGGGCGAAAGGTGGCGACTGGTATAGTTGCAAATTCAGTTGCTCATATGAACAGACGTATAAATAAGTATTCGAATTTTGTAAAATCTGATGTTATTTTGAATACGGGCTCAACACTTTTTTGAATAACAAGAGATATTCTAGATCAATTATTTTCACTGGACTCGCAAAAGATCAATTTAAAGTTTTACTTTAAGCTTGGAAAGACACCGACAGAAACTTATGCGATGCTGGTACGTTTTTATGAAGATCAAGCACTGTCCATGAAGTGCTGTACGAGTGGTTCGCTCGTTTTCGAGAGGGCCGGAAAAGTGTTTCTAACAAACACCGTAGCGAAAGATCGGGCGACCTCCGTCAGTGACGAAAACATTGAGAAAGTGAGTAAATAAATCACCAAAGCTCGTCAATTATCTGTGCGCATGAGATAGCTGGACAATGAATGCTTCAAGGTACATTGAAATTTTGACACGTGTCATGAAACGTCTACACAGAGTACGACCCCAGTACGCACAAGATTCATGGGTTTTCTGTTCACGACAGTGCTCGACCTCACACAGCGAGTATTGTCCTGTGGGGGGGGGGGGTGAAAATTGAACATCCATTATCCTCGCCAGTTCTCAATCCTTATTTTTCTCACGACTCTTCGCGTATCTCGTTATTAATCCACATATTGCTTAGATTGAAAACATCTCTTCTTGTTGAAATTATTAGAATTGTGTTGCTAAATTGTGTGATCAATAAATAGATTGATTTTTGGATACGGCTAGTCTTCCTTCTCTTCCTCCCACATCTCTAAGCGGGATGAGAGAACATCTCATTCCTTACAACATACAGTGACTGCCGACACACTTGTATGTATTCTCAACAAAAGAGAGAGAGAGATTGGGTGAAAAAACATTACGTAAAAAGTCGAATGCCTTTTTTTTTTACTGATAACATTAACAAAAAATCGTTGTAGAAAAAATACATCAACAAACTTCTATGCATTCTTATCGTAATTTTGTACTTATGCATATTTGATTATCTAATCGCAAATGCCTTCTCTATAAATATGAAAATTCCACTATCGGCCAAATTCAAAACCTTCTTCTATACATGAATGTTTTAAGATATTCCGGAATAAAAAACATTGTCTTAAAATATTCATGTAATGACACGACCAAACCTTATAAAAAAACGTCGCACTCACACTACAACTATAGGGGCACATTTCAACGCTATTTCCGGTGATATTCCACATCAACCTGTCTTCAAATCGATAAAACGATCTTTAGTGTAATAATCGATATAAATCATTTGTGACGCAGTGTTCTTTTAAAACAATTTTCTATTTATAGCCCGCAATATGGCTAACCATAGCTGCATAATGAATGAATGAATACACGCCTACACGTACGGGTTTCACAATCATTTTCGACATCAAAGTTATGGGCGAATCAATGTCAATCAAGAACACGTAAAAGTGCAATGACTAGCTAATTGTTAGGAGCAGCCCCGATAAATTGGAAGATGATTTACGCAGTTAAAAACTTCCTTGTGTAAAATACCGCCGTAGTTAATAGGTAGTTTATTGTTAACTGAAGGTCATTATCAATTTGACTTGTTGTGTCGCTGTAGCATTGGCTGGATTATGAATTATGTCTGGCATTGTTGTTCGAGTTGCTGTGATTAAAACTGTCTGGCTGTTGCAAAGTTTGGAGCCCTTTTTAAATTTATGGCGTATTGGTTGACAAAACATTGGACTCGATAAGATTTTTGGGACATAACTATCACGGAAGAAAATATAAATGCATTTGAGGCAGGGGTGGTGGCCCGCGGGCTAGATTGTGGGAGCAAAGAACATCGGAAGGCCGCATATTTTCAGAATGATTGCATTCAATATAAAAAAATAATAAATGTAAGTTAAATAAAATAGTGGCAGTTTTAACCATTTTATCTATTGTGCTATATATATATATATATAATTTCATCTCTCTCTCTCTATATATATAAAAATGGATGTTTGTACATATGAAATCGCTTCACTCCAACACCGTTCAACCGATTACTATGAAAATTGGCATGCATATGTATTTTTTTGTGGGGAAGATTTTTGTGCTATCATCTTTGTTGCAGCTCTCCACCAGGTTGCGCTACAGCATATCAACTTCTGCACTGTTCAATCAATCTCAAAGTTGCCAACATGGTCGCCTAGCATAGAGAAATTTGGTTTGGATAGGTTCTCCTTTAATGTTAAATATATATATATAAATGGATGTTTGTATGAAATCGCATCATTCCAACAACGTTCAACCGATCACTATGAAAATATGCATATATATGTCTTTTTTTGTGGAGAAAGCCTACCCTCTTTGTTGTAGCTCTCTACCAGGTGGCGCTACAGTGAAGCTACTTGTTTCACCGTTCAATCAATCACCAAGTTGCCAACGTGGTCGCCAAACATGATGCCAACTTGGCTGTATCGCCAACATTTCGTTATGTTTCCATTGATTTGCCATTTTATGTAAGGAACGGCGCTGCTTGCGAATATTACAATTTTAACATAAAATAAATACAACAGAAAGTAATATTAACGTATTACACATCCAGATATAAATTATTTACACTATTTTAAGCGTTCATCACGCAAAATTTGTATTAATGTGTTACTTTTGCTGAGCAGAGATTAGCTTAGGAAAGTGTTTCAAAAACAGACCCACAAGAGAGTTACGAAGCGTTTTAAATATAAAAATTTTCTTTTTTCTGCTATTAGACCTCCAGACTTAAAATTTAACAAATATGGTCTTTTTGTTCAGTTGAGGTTTGGAAAAAGCTTTTTTTTTTTTTTTTTTTTTGCTTAATTTTTTTTGCTCACGTAAAATTAACTCACTAAAAACTTCTTTTCACCTTCTTCTTCTTCTTCAATCTATATTGTTTAATTTTTCGATTCACCCGTGCGAAGAACGGGTATACCACCTAGTATAGTCTAAAGCTGCACAGGCATATTTAAGTTCAGAATCAGTTATATGAGACAAATGTACCTATCATACTTTTCTACAATTTTTTAAAATCAGATGTGAGACTGATTGTTTGAATTCTCATCACAACCTGCAAGTTTATTACATCTAACTTTCTTCTACATTTATCCTTGCTGATCATCATGCAAGAAAAATGTTGCTCGCAAATATATCTCGATTAAAATATTATTTCCTCCCCTCAAATTTCTTCATACATGGCAAATTTTCAGCTGACGAAGATTTGTAAAATTCAATGTCATAGCATTAAACATTTTCTTCAAATTGTGATCTCACTTCAAGTCAATAAGTTCAAGCTGATCGCCACACGTGCTGTATCAGTATCAGTAGTTATGGGATAACAGAGCAAATTGAATTTAAGCTCAATTTTCTTAAGGTATCCGAACACATTGAAAATGACCAAATTCGGTCAAATATATTTTTGTTTTTTATTTTATTGAATAGAGTTATCTTTTGGATTTACAAAACATACTTTGTTTTGTTTTTACATTACCTAGAGGTCAAGTTACAATCCATTTTTATAAAGTTAGGAAACCGGAAGTGGGTTATTCATCTACCAGAAGTGGCCATTTAAATTGCTCGCAATCTCTCATGTCGAGTGTGATAACTCAAAATGTTGCAAATGTGTTTCTATATAACTTTCTGAACCTGATATTTGTGTTATTTTCTAGAGAATGTATTAGAGTATTTCTTATTGTACGAATGCTTTTTAAGTTATGGCTTGTTATTTAATTAATGGTCTCATAAAAAATGCCACATAATATTGGCTCAATCAGCTCTAAAATTTTAAAATTCCAATGAAGCATAAATTTTTTAGTATATTTTCTAAATATATACATCGAATTTTTTTAGTAATACTTAATATAAGTTTATTACTTTTTTATCTAATTGCTTTGAAGTTTTTCAAAAATACTGCTAACATTTCGCTTATATAATTGTGTGATTTTTGTAATATTTATGTAATTTATTTTAAATATTGTTAGTTAAATATTAGTATATTTATTGGTATTGAGTCCTCAAAAAGCATTTATAATGTTTAAATATGCTATTTTGTAAAAAAGTACTCCGAACGTGTTCGGAAACCTTAAAATCCTGAAGTGTTCTTGTGACCTTGTCCAAACTCTGCAGATGATCTCTTAGTAAAAACTCTTACAGGTGCTTTGTTTTTTTTTAATAGTGAAAAATAAACGACGAATCTTTGACCGTGCACATTAACAAAATGTCAGACCGCTGGTTGTCCATTCCTGATCTAAGAAATTAGGATTTTCCCAACTATAAATGTACAAATAAATTATTTTTTATGTACTTATTTGATAGAGAACATGTTTTCTTGATATCAAAGGCGAAAATCCATACCTTTAGAGCTCTTTTTTTAAAAAAACTAGTATATAATATATACTTATAAATAATTCGTTATAATTCATAACAGCGTTCGTTTCATTCTGATATGTTGTTTTAAACTAGAGGCTCCCAAAGTGGTTTCTACCACCCCCTGGGGCCACGTGACTTCTTAAGGGGTTCGTGGCAAATTAAAATTAATTTGGGGGTGCGTGGACAACTTGAGAGGGTTCGCAAAAGTTTTTATTTTTAGTAAAACATTTGTAACCCCTTCCATTATTGTAAAAACTAAAAAATAAATTAGTCATGATTTTTTACGTGTTAAAATTTTTTATTATTATAAAAATTAAAATAGAACTTAAATTTTTATAATATATAGAGCTTCGAAGTGGATTTAGTAATATTTTATTACATCACGGTAGAGAAATCTTGACAAAAAAAACCCGTCATATTTCAATTGACCTTAACTACAATAAATTATACTTTAAAAAAACTAAAAAACAACCTTTTATAGTTAATCGAACTAATTTGTAACTTAATCTTTTAGTCGCCAGATACGGGATGGGATCTGAAAATGGGAAATCGTTAATCCTGAATATCCTGATAAGGTCAATGGAGCAAAATTTTTAAATTATTGTATTATCGTCGGTCCTGGACAAGTGAGCAAAATTTTGAATTAATCTGACCTTTTAAAGTGGGTAAAAATTAAGTTCAAAGATTCCGTTACATACAAGTGAAGCTTATAAAAGGGTGTTAAAAATAAAGTGAATTTTTCAAAAAAACCTAGTTCAGCCCCGATATAGGAGTCTTATAACAAGGTCTTATATAGGCAAGGTCTTATATGTCTTATATAGGCAAGGTCTTATATATAAGTCTTATATAGGCAATATATTATATTATTATGAAAACGTTTTTTTCATTAAAGGATAATGTTTCGAATGTTTTTCTCATTTTTTGCCAGAATATTGCATTTAAATAATTTTATCTTGTAATAATATTGTATGTAGCAATTTTGTATGCATATTCTAATTAAACTGACACTAAATAAAAAAAAATATTCATTTATTCGACTATTCTGCATATAGTCATTCTAATGATTCTCGGTTTTTCAGGACTTACTATTCAGAATTAGTAAATATCGTGTAACCGCGCTGACCTCGAGAAGTACTTTTTTAACCTAATTTTTAGTTGGGTTTCTCGTAATATGAAATGACTTTAATATATTCGTTTCAGAGTGAGAAATTCGTGCAGGGTAAGAAGTAATAATAATTTGATATGTAACAAAGCGAGAGGAAATGTTATCTTTCATGTGATTTGAGCGTATCCTACTTATACTCCATAAATCAATTTAGAATTTCAACGAAGAACCTTATCTTTCGATGGCGTTCATTTATAAGCAAAAGACTTTCCTGTAATATAATAAGATTGATATTTCCCGTTTTCTTGTCCTAGTTATAGCAAGACTTGGAAGAGATATATAAAAATAAAAGTCAGCTGCGAGGCATTCAATCTGATATGTTACGTAATTACTTCGGCAGCCATTTTTCGCCATGTTGATGAATACTAATACAGTCAGACCTCTATATAACGAAGTCGCTGAATCCCGAAAAAAATTTCGTTATATGGAAAATTCGTTGTATATAGAGGTTCATCTTTCAATCCTCTTTATAAACCACATAAAACAAATTTTAAACTTATAAACACTGAAATTTTTTTAAAAAAAGTAATTATTCACTCCTTTTTGTAAATTAATATACATTTCCTTGCAGTAGAACGTCGTTTATCGGAACGTTTATTATTCGGAGCGTCAAATATCTGGACCAAAGTCCGGGTACGATTTCCAACAGTGCAATACTCAACAGTTGTTTTGCCTGAGGCCAAAAGTGACGGGAAAACCTAAGGTGAGGGATATTTGGTGTGTGATTGTGGTGTGATTTGGTAAACATCTGCGCGGAATATTAGGTCAATTTGATTCCAAGTGAGGGGGTGTATACGGGCTCTTTTGTTGAGTTTTGTTGATGTAGAAACCTGGATGGCATGCGATGCAGAAGACTGTGGATTTCAAATGCTAAATGATGGCTAGATTGTGAATTCCTTGCAAGAAAAATCCGACCCTGTCGAAGATGAAGCGGTTGAAGAAAGGACAACAGCAACAATAAAAGTAGCAAGGGTCTATCAAATGCTGACGCCTTTTTCTGCATTAGAGACAGCTATGGAGTGGTACGAACAACAGTCAGAGTGCTGTCCTATTCAAGAGAATCAGAAACCTTGCAGCGAAAAAACGAAGGTGTACAATGGTACAGCGAAAAATAAGTGATTATTTCCCATAATAACGTTAAGATAACAACATTTTGCACCTATTTTGCTTTTTCTTCAAGCACGTTTCCCGCATGTGATGATTTTCAATATTCGTATAGTGTCCGGTTTCATATACTGAATGGATCGCATTCGGTTATCCGAACGGTGTCCAATCCCAATTGATTCGGATAAACGACGTTCTACTGTATTTTTCTTATGTATAAAAAAAAGAAAAACTACAAGAAAAGTTTCTTGATGCCTTTATCCTTATGCTCAAGCACTTACTTTTTGACATTTTCGAGCTACAAGAAACGAAGTTATCAGTACGACTGATCAATTCTACAAATGAACGGAGACTAGTTCAAGGGCACGAGACTCCACTGAGGGTGAAAGTCGAAGATGTTTCCAGTGAACTGGACAATGGGGGTTAAAAGTTGCACTTCTAGGATGAAATGCCCAGAATTCTATTGCTCTCGGCGAGTTAAGCACCTAATAAAACCAGTTCAAGGTTTATGACCGCCATAAAATGTGCTAAAAGAGAAAATAACTCGAAATGTCCAGAAATATTTCAATAGTAGGGAGGAAAGAAATTGAATTACAAGAGAAAAAGTTCGTTGTATAGAAAATGCACTTCGCTATTGGGAGGTTATTTTACGAAAAAAATCGTGAAATGTTCTTGTTTTCAGGAAAAAGTTCGCAATATAGAGGCTCGACTGCATTTATATTGGAAAAAAACAGTCGAATAATTGATGGAGCACAAATTTCATTGATTATTTTCTTATTATTTCGGGATCACTTTGGCAAAACAATACGATTTGGTGAGAGGGATTTAATTGATCATTCAATGGTACAAAGGCTGAAAGGAAGTATGGACAATAGCGGGTAAACGTTATTGTAATATATCCAGGTTAATACAAGTAAAAAATTCTGAAATAACATGAAATAGTGAATATCATGTAGTTCAAGGAAAATAAATATATTGCTACAATAACAAAGGTCAGCTGTTGACAGCGGAATTCGACACAAATTAGAAGTTTTTTTTTTTTTTTTTTTTTGTTTTTTTTTTTTTTTTTTTTTTTTTATTTTTTATTTTTTTTTATCACGCAGCGGTTAGCTTTGATATTTTACGCCCGCTGAAGGACGTAATGTTATAGTTCAGATTATTTTGATTTAATAATTTTAATTTAATTTGTAACCCCTGTTGTTGAGACTCCTCCCATATTAACAGCAGAAAGACTTTCATGCCCTCTAGCTGATAGAACAATCTTCAGTGGTGGTCAAGCGTCGGAACTGTAAGGACGTACGAGCATGCGCTCCGATCCCTTTTAATTCTAATCTAAATGTTAGTTCTCCAGCTATGTATGTAAATGTTTGTTTTGTCTAACAAACGTATTTTAATTTACTAGTGGACTTTATTAAGAACCCCTTTCCCCCGCGTGTCCTTTTTATTACATTGGGCCACCCCCTTATAATTGTATTTAAATATGCCTTCACGGCCTCACCAAAAAATGAACATAAGGGATTTAACATGGAATACATAGGAATTTTCATTAAAAGTCACACAGTCTCGAGAGAAATACACCACTGAATTGAATTCAGTGGCGCAACAGCCTATGAGGGCCAAGGCCTACCTCAGTTTATGTGACCTTAGGCGCTGGGTGCATGTGCAGATGTTTCGGGCAAGTGATCAGCCTGACGCGAAGCCCCCAGTATTCAGTTCCTAAGCAAGGTTGGCACTCATTTATCGACCTACTGAAGGGATGAAAGGCTGAGTCGACCTTGCCCAGCCAGAGATTTGAACCCCGGACCTGTGACGTGGAAGCGAGATACACTACCAATCAGTTACTGGGCTTCGAGATACACCACGGTAAACAAAATAGAAGTAATTTAATGCTCCTTGTGCGGCCCGGTACTATTTGATCCACGGACCGATACCGGTCCGCGGCCGGGAGTTGGAGATCACTGTTCTAAAAGATCTCATGATTATTATTAAATGAGATATCTTATTTTTGTGTAATAATTTACTGGTTGTTTGCTGTATTTCAACGAATTTCTTTACGAATATATCAATTCTTTTTTTAATCTTGAATTATTTTCTTTAATTTTATGCAATTAATACTTTTGATTTACAGTCAATTTTAATTAAAGGACTTACTTTTCTCTGAAAAATTTAATGAGCTTTTTAATTAAGCACAAGTCTTATATGACGAAATGTTCAATGACGTTATGTTATTTTATTTTCAAGAGAATTAATTATTCTTTCATTACTCAAATTAACTTTTCTGAAGTGTTTAGAAATATGCTGAGAATTTCTGACGTAAACTCTTAGTATGAAAAAGTACATTATTCTTTAATTGAAATTTTTGTTACTTAATTTGATTTAATTTGTCCTTATACGCACTGTTCATTAAAAAATCAATTAACTTTAGTGTTCTGACAAAACAAACAAAAAAAGCATTATTTTTTTTATTTACAATTCACGAAAATTATCAGCTTTAATATTTTGTAATTTATATTACATAAAATACTTACAGTATTTTGTTACAAAATATAGAACAACGATTTTGATTTCTTTGAATCGAAGTAAACAGGATAGTTTAGTTTTGAAAATTAAATAATATAAACAATAGAAAATATTAAGGATATTCTGTGTTTTTATATCAATTCAAAATGGTTGATAATTAGGAGAAGCCCAAATCCTTTCTTGATTTGGTAAAGAAAATGGTGAGTTGAATTTATAAGGGTACAATCTTATATACTTTAAAATGGCTTGTAGCAGCGAATAAAAATATTTATTTGGACGGTAAATGGAATGAATGTAGCGTGTATAAAATATTCATTTGGAATAATTGAATATAATTCCTTCGAAATTCTTCTTCACAAATATTCTTTTATTTCATCGAATATATTTTCCGTTTTAGAATAGTCTGTTTGAAGATGAACTACTCACACACATAAAAACAAGAGGACCCAAGCAGCATTGTGTTAAAAAAATTGTTATAAACTTTTGTATTAAAGTTCCCATCTGTGACTTAGCAAATTATATGGATCGTTAATTGTCTTCATATTTATTAATTGGGTGCATCTTTCATCCTTGATCGACTGAATTTGAGTTGTGGTTACTATTGTAAATAAATTGGTTTTATTGATCATGGCTAGTTTTCGTTCCAATTCTCTCACATCTTTTCGGAACGGAGGCAAGACCATTATAAACTGATTATAAAATTAAACGTTCTTAGAATTATAGATAATATGAAGTTAGCACAATAAATAAATTGAATAAAAATGCCACATGTTTATTTCTTTTTTTTATATGTAATCGTTTTTAAAAAGTGCGGTCCTTCGATATCCTACGTTCCCAAAATGTGGCCCGCAAGCCAAAACAAGTTGCCCATTCCAGGTAAACTGTAGGTATCCTTAAAAAGTAAGTTTTCGAGTTTTCGGAAGAAAATTTTGGCGGTAATGCCCCTTCTTGTCCAATCATTTTCAAATACAAGACAAGAGAAAGATCCTTTTTCTGCCAAAACAACGGGAAAGTGAAAAGATCTTCGAAAAGTAACCCAAACAATGGGGTCGAAAACCAAACACATCCGTTCTTCGAATCGGAGACGCTTACGCGTTTTGACCCAATTCTCTGAAAAAACTCAACGCAGTCCCTTTGAACTCAGAACAGCGAAACGAACGGAAAAAAAAGAACAAAATCATCAAACTCTTCCTCGCGCCTACCCCTTCTCTCGTCGAATCGTAAATTACTCTCGATTTCTGCCATCAGAAAGCATATATAATAAAGAAAATAGAATAAATAAAAGAGCATTTTTCACTCGTGCAAAAAGTTCGTTTGGTGGAAAAAGGAAGGGAAAAGGTGTCGTTTCGGAACTTATTGTTCAACATCTCGTGGAATTCGACATTTGAATGCAAATGAAATGGAATAATTTTCGATTTGTATGTGTACGGTCGAAATCTGGATTTTTGTAAAATAAATAATCCGTATTCTTTTTTGCTTGAGTGAAATTCTTGAATGGCAAACGATTTTAAAGGAAGTTCGTTTGTGCATGTGTTTATTTTTACAAATTCTGACAATGCAAAAGAAAATCGTCTTCATTTTTTCAAATTTTTGGAAATTCTGTAACAAATCCACTACAGTAGAACGTCGTTTATCCGAATCAATTGGGGCCGGACACTGTTCGGATAACTGAAAACCGAATGCGGTCCGTGCAGCATATGAAACCGGACACTATACGAATATTGAAAATCATCTCATGCGGGAAACGTGCTTGAAGAAAAAGGAAAATAGGTGTAAAATGTCGCAATTTTACCTTTATTGTGGAAAATAATCACTTATTTTTCGCTGTACCATTGTACATCTTCATTTTTTCGCTGCAAGGTCTCTGATTCTCTTCGGCAGCAGCAGTTGAGTAGGACAGCACTCTGATTGTTGTTCGTACCACTTCATAGCTCTCTAACGCTGAAAAACGCGTCAGCATTTGATGGACCTTTGCGACTTTCGTTGTTGTTGTTGTTGTCCTCGTCTTCATTCGTTTCGTCGTCTACAGGATCGAATTCTTCTTGCATGGAAGCCACAATCTCGTCATCATTTAGCATTTGAAATCCACGGTCTTCTGCATCGCAGGCCTTCCAGGTTTCTACATCAACAAAACTCAACGTAAGATCACGTATACACCCCCTCACTTGGAAACAAACTGACCTAATATTCCGCGCAAATGTTTACCAAATCACACTACTGAAATTCTCCAAATTCCCTCACCTTGGGGTTTCCGTCACTTTTGGCCTCACGCGAAACAACTGTTGAGCATTGCACTGTTCGAAAACGTATCCGACCAAAGTCCGGATGTTTAACGCTCCGGATAATAAACGTTCAGATAAACAACATTCTACTGTAATACCTTGACTTACGCTATCCCGACCTAAGCGAAGCCGAATTTACACGATTTTCAAATCTCGTCAATTCGTCTTTCTTTTGAGACAAAAAAAAAAAAAAAATGGTGAAATTGATAATGTGATTGAAGAAATTTTCTATTTTGCCAGGAAAATAAATTTGGAGCATAGCTATGACGTTCGAGAACTGTTGGATTTCCACAATCAGGAATTAACAATGGATGAGCTCATAGCAAATGTATGAGCAACAGCAAGACATTGAAGAACTTGAATCTTTGGATCCAGTTCAATCAGAAGATGGAATGACGGTAATTTGACAGAAAGCCTCAGTTTAATGGAAAAAGGGTTATAAGTTTTAGAAAATATAAACTCCAACGAAGAGCTATTTTTTCAACAAAACAAAGTATAAAAAAATTATTAGCATGCTACAAGGTAATTTTGTGGAAGGAAAAAAAAATATTTAAGCCGGCAGAATACTTGGTTAGATTTTATGAAACCTTCTACATAAAAATAACTTTGGATTGCGATTTTGTATTTGTGTTATTTAAGATTGTAACGTATTTCTTACAAAGGAAAGAAACGTATTTATTTTATCAAGTTTATCATTTTTAGAAAAAACTTATTGTGATCGATCTAGTAATTTTATTTTACATTTGGATATATGCTATGCATATAAGTAAGAGAAAGATCCATGTAGGCGTAGAATCCATGCGAGAAAAGATTTATGGCGTTCAGTTATTTATATAAGAGACATATGGAATACAAAAAAAATTGGCAGTTATAGAGACTGCCGATAGAAATGAAAACTTAGAACTTTTAGTATTAAATATTTGAAATTTCATAATTTTTAAATTAAAATTATCAACATCAATCTGGTTTTCACATCTATTGACACTCCGAGCAACAACTAAATGCATGTTTATATGGTTTTTTATTATTCAAATGTATTACGGGCTGTACAAGATCATGACAAAATATAAATACAATTCAATTGAAATAACAATTAATATACAATCATATTATTTATGGATAGTATTTGTATTTACTTAAATTTCAATGTACTTGATTTTTAACGTTATTTTAATTGTTTGCATCATTGTCATCATTAATTTCAACAATACTTAGACTTTTTGTACTTTCAATTATTTCATTTTGTTCTAAAAAAGATACAATAGGCTTATGGTAACTAAAGTAAGAAAGGAAAATGTTTGATTCAAATTTATCTAAGTATCGCGTGTAAAAACCGCAACGATCGTCGTTTTATATTTTGTAGTACTGAGTTTCCGATCATTGGACATATTTAAATTAAGTGTTTCATTTAGAAAATCAATTAGTGGTAGATTTTTATCATCTGCAAAGTTAATATTGAAGTCTTCACTTAAAATCATCGGTACATTATCATTATTTTTTGCCAAATCTTTTTTCGAGTATTTCAGAACCTTCTTTTGTATAAATCATCAAATTTTCGAATAAAAATTGCTGTATATGTCTCATAGATTTTCCAGGCGAAATATAAACGGCAACCATTAATATGTATTGCACTCTTATAGTAGTATATGTACTATAATATCCAATGAATTTTACTTGTAAGATATACACAGCACTATACGTCAGCTGTATAGCTACAGATATACTGCTATAAGTATGTCGGTGACGCGAACGCACGAGATTTCACCCATCCAAAAAGTGTCTAAGGCGAACAATACACTGCGCGTGCGCCAGTCAGAGCATGTCGGTGAATCGAACGCATAAGATTTTCCCCTACCAAAAAGTGCCCAACACCGCTAAAGAAGTTTTCACTTCAAAAAAAAAAAGACGTTGTGATGTTTGAGAAAAATATTTTTAGCGCGTTATTTATTTATTAAAAAATTGGTTTATTTATGTCACAGCTATTAATTACTGAAAAAACATTGAAATTAAAAGGTTGGTTAGTTCATTATAGTTCAAATTCCGTTGATTGTGCGGGAGGAGATCACATTAGTTCTGTTCTAAGTTTTCCAACGGTCTTCTCTCTGCTCTCTCTAGGGTCTCGGGATAGTAGCGGTCGGCTCGTGGGCGGAGTAGAGGGTTCCTCACGGTGTCAAAGGTTGCCGGGGCGATGATCAAAGGCAAGATCTCGCAATATTTTAAGGGTGAATGTGCGCATAGGAACGTGGTTATCCTATCCACAAAAAGAAGCCGATTTTTCAGCGGTGACGGGAAAACGTCCCAACTTGGACCACGTTTAGAAATGTCGTTTAGGGGATGTTTAATTCATTTTTATTCAGGTACGTAACTAAATAAACTTCCAAAATAACATCTTGAATTATTAGTTTCAAGATTGAGGATGCACAATTACTTCCATTTATTACTTCCGTTTCATCACGAAATCTTTCATAGCGTTGAACTTGAGAAAGGTTTAATTGTGCTTCATGTGAAGATTTCCCATTGATTTTAAAACTAAAAAACATTGACTCAACTAAAGAAAAAATTCCTTCTCAACGCGAGAAAAATAATACCAATCACACACACAATTCCACATGTAATACTCAAAGCAACTTTTACGTTCATTTTTAAAAGGAAACATTCACTGTTTATGAATGGAAAAGTGAAATCATAAGAGAGAAATGATCCATTAAAAAGCGCACACAAAGAAATTTGTTTGCTTAAGATATAACAAAATCGCCTGAACACACGGAAGGAGACGGTTACGTCAGCTTTGTCTCCTAGTCTGTACTTTCGCAGTGCAATTCCGAAATAAGTACATTGCTCGGTTTTTGCCACAAAATAACGCAACACATAAGCTTTTTGTGCTTAGTACAGATATTCTAAAACTGTAGGGTGCACTTCCTGGGCGGGGGGGGGGGTGATAACCCTACGTGGGGGAGGCGCGAGCATATCAAAAATTCCGAAATAAAAGATTATTTTAAAAAAATTGTTATTTTACTTAAAGGAAGCAAAACATTTTTTCTTCTGACATAACAGAAAATAAAATACGTATTTACACTGATATAATGTACTTATAAATGTATTCTGCACGTGCATTTGATAATTAATTTATCGATACAAAATTGAGAACAAGTTAAATAATTACTAGTGACTCCCATAGGCTTAACTCCCATAGGCTTATCTTGCAGAGCAAAGTTTTTCAAAGGAAGGTTTAATATTAGAAATCGACACTTTAAGTTCTTTTTCTATATTTATATTTTATCTGTTCCAAAATTTAACCTTAGAAAGGAAAAGTAAGATAATACTTATCCTAATACTTCAGGTATCCGACTACCCTAAAATTGTGAATTTTGCTAAAAATTTTGTTTATGATTTTATTTTATAGACCGTCTTATTTTGGCTTTATAAAACTACTAAGTTTATCATTTTCCGTTCACTAGAACAAAAATTACAAGTGTTTCAGTAAAAGCAGATGCCATTACTTTAAGCAAGATATGTCATACTTTAAAACGCGTTTTACTCGAAATGTGTGTTTTTTTTTTTAAATACTCAAACGGGATCAGCGATTGCTGAAAAAGTTTTGAACATAATGAACTGAAATTCTTTGTGTATGTTCGGTATAAAAGTAGAAGTATTTTAACCTTCAGATTTATCAATCACTGTTTTATTACAAAACTTACAGTCCCTTATGGGAATATAATCACTGTTTTTTTAAGCAATTTTGTATAGTAACTAAGATAAAGTGCTCTAGTTTTTGTAAAAATTAAAATATCTCTTATCCTGAAGGTCATTTCAAAACTGAATAACATAGCAACACATCAGAATTGAAAAATTGAAAATCTGTGCATAAACCTATGGTACAGAATGGGTCTGTTTCAGTTCATATGGGACCCAATTTCCTTGATTCTGAATCATTTCCAACGATTTTAAACGATGTGAAATTGCTTGTTGAGTCACTCCTAATGATTCTGAATTATTTCCAACGATTTTAAACGATGTGAAATTGCTTGTTGAGTCACTCCTAATGATTCTGAATCATTCCCAACGATTTTAAACGATGTGAAATTACTTCTTGAGTCCTTCCTAATGATTCTGAATCATTTCCAACGATTTTAAATGATGTGAAATTGCTTGTTGAGTCACTCCTAATGATTCTGAATCATTCCCAACGATTTTAAACGATGTGAAATTGCTTGTGGGGGTCACTCCTAACGTATGTGCAAGTTCTTGCGTTTGGTACGAATCTCCCTCCAAGAACCTTCAGCTGCGTTATTTGTCTTGACTTCAAGCTCATTGTTCTTGAACTTCTGAAATCATTCACAACTTCTCTCACTCAAAGCAGTCTCGCCATATGCTTCTACAAGTAATCCATGCGTCTCAGCTGCAGATTTCTAGAAATATAAGAGTAAATCAAAAGTTCCCTTCTTATTCAGCTAACAACTCGACATTTTCGCCCCAAAAATATTATGTGATACAAAAAGTCACTAATACTTCAAGACTACGGTGTTACACCAGATGTCCTAGCTTACAATATGACGTATATAAGGAATTTTCATTCCTTCTTCCATGTGACCCGGCTAGATGTGTGGGAGGAACTAAATGATCAGACGACATGATGAAATTCAATTATTTATATATTTGTCACTATATTCAACTCAAACACAATAATACTCCAAGTAAGACAAATTTAATCAGTTAGAAAACGCAGGTGAGACAAGATGGCGTGGGGATAATATATTCGATCATACAAACCTACCCTTACGATAACTTATACAAAGCTTGATTAATTTAGACGAGCTAATAATTTAACTCTCTAACTTCTACTTGAAGGAAGATAGTGCCTGAACTCTTGTGGGGTTCTTATCTTTACGTTTATTTTAACACGGCTCCCACAGTTGAACTAAGCACTTCTTTAAGATTTCAACTTCTCGCTTCGTACACTGTATACGTATACGTTTTACTGCCAATTACTAAGTTTCTCATCTATTCACTTCCCATCCAAGCCATCCTCACTTCACTAACCTTCAATTCTCACTTCACTAACTTTTTCTTCTTGCTTCACTACAGGATATATTATGCTTAATTTGCGTAATCACGATTTCTGTCCTCGGAGAAAGTTGGTTGAAAAAATTATGACCCAAAAGGAATCCCCAAGGGGTTAGTGAAATGACGCGTATAGATCCATCACACGTTTCACATCTGTAAATTTCATCGTTAACTTTCTGGTGAAACCATCTTTTGTCAAGCGACTGAAACTTATTTGTGCTTCTTATATTATTTTTTCGGTTCCTCAGATTCAGAATGCAATAGAGGAAGATCTGGTGTCTTTCTTAGATACCCTGATAATATAACTTCGAAGCATAGGGTTTCAGTGGGGGAAATCGCATCTAACTTTACGTCTGAACTCCTTGCAATCACGACAGCTCTAGATACGTAACTCGAATGGACAAATATCGCTCACTCCGACGGTATCATTGTGATCTCGGATTGCAGATCCGGTCTCGAAACTATTCAAGCAGGAAAAACCAAGGCTCACTCAAGACATCAGTTCTCTCCTGATCTCCATTGAGGCAATGGGAAAATCCAGTTCCCTTCAGTGGATCCCAGCCCATGTTGATATCGAGGGAAACGATTAGCTGACTGTGACGTTTGAGGAAAATAATGGTAGCGTGATATTTATTAATTTAAATAATTGTTTTATTTACGTCACAGCTATTAATTACATTATATACATTGAAGTTATTAAACTATTGCTTATAGAATTTTTAGAGTCCAAGTTCTGTTGTCTGGGAAGGAGGAGATATGTCTCGACTCTACGAAAGTTTTCAATCGTCTCTAGATCATTGAAGACAACCCCCTTTATCCTCGAGTGGCATCCGGTTCGTGGGCGGAGTAGGGGTTTCTCATAGTGTCAAAGGTTGTAAGGGCGAGGTCGAAGACCACGAATATATTTTAAGGGTGCAGAGGTCATTGCACGTGATGATCATATCCACAAAAGCAGTCGATTCACAGTTGTGGAATTTGGTTAGTTCATTATAGTCCAAATTCTGTTGTTTGTGAGGAAGGAGATTATATCTGTCCTGTTCAAAGGTTTCCTACCGACTTCTCTGCCCTCTCTAGGGTCTCGGGATGCTAGCGGTCGGCCTCTTTATCTTCAAGTTACATCCGGCTTGTGGGTAGTTCGAAAGTCTACCATTCTCGCTATCATGCTCCAATACGCCTCCCAGTGTCGTAATGTAAAGCCCCGCATTGAGGGGGGCCCAAAGCATGACTGACACCAAGTTTATATGGTTTTGCAATCCTTTGTAAGATCTGGTTTGGGGCCCAAAACCTGACTTTTCAATGGGGCCCTAATGTTCTCCGTTACGCCACTGACGCCACCCAACATATTCTTTTGATTTTGTCGATTTTTGGGAACAAAAAGCAGTAAAAAATGAAGTATAAATAATTAGCATTAATTAATAAAATTAATTATTAATAACAAATACTTGATTCAAGTTTACGTACTATATACATAGGATTTTAATCAATCGAAAAAAATCAAGGGCTTTGGGGGGGGGGGGTCCGCTCCTCTCCCTATTGAGTGCGCCACTGATATGAATAAATTCATTAACACCGTATTCAGAGATGATAAGAGTTATTTCTTGAAAAAAAAACTAACACTAACTTCTATACGTAAATTCTCAAGAAGCAAGTAATTGTGAAATAGCCGTTTTCTTGAGAAAATCCCGCTCGATCTCTTTCATCGTTTTTCTTTTAAATGTGTATTTCTCATTACGTCCCAGGAAGTCTGTGTTATCCGCATTCAGCTTCCGCGTTCGGCTTGTCACTGTAAGTCATTAGTTGAACGTGTCACAGGATAATAGGTGACATCAGGAAATTGGCGGGAGTTAAAAAAGAAACCGACCATTTATTTCACTTTGTAGCAGATATGTAACAGACTCTTTCCGCATTGCGAACCGAGAAAAAAATATAAATAAGTATCAGTATAAATTATTTTAAAAAGATAAATATAATTTTGTTATCTAGGAATAAATTAAATGATTTTTTTTTATTGATGCGATGTAATGGTTACACAAAAATGTTTTCTTAATATTTAAACCTAATTTTTTTTCAATGCCTACTATAGCTCACTCTCTCTCTATTTATATTTATCCTGTTTAAATCATTTTATCGTTGATAAAATACTTTCTATTCATCCAATCAAGTTCAAAATTTTTTTTAAACTTGTAGTGGATGACACTTGATGTTAATACAGTTTTTTGCAAATTTTAATTCATTAATTACCGGTTTTAGACGCCAACTTAGATTTATCTCCATTGTTGTAACAATGTAACTGTTAAAACAATGGCAAAAGTTGGCGTCAAAAACCCGTTTTTCAGACAAACAAGCCAAACCGGGCAGAGGCGGATTAAGGTAGTTGGAGGCCTCTGGCGGTAAAAGGTTTGAGACCCATGGGCTTAAAAGTCGAGAAACTAAAATAGTGAAAAGAGTCGCTTACTTTAAATTTTCAAAATAAAATGTGTTGCTATAATAAAACTTTTCGGCTAAAGAAAAATCTTAACTGTACATAAAAAATAATTAAAGACCTTACTTAAGAGCTTACAGTTTTGAAAAAAAATTTGATTTCTCTTTGGCAAATTCATCCATTATTTTTACCATATCTATTTTGTCCAAAACATTTTATTCTGTATATAATATGGCCATATAATTCGATTTGTCTTTTCTCCCATAGTACATCTTAAATTATTTTAACACGTTTTAAAACTAAAAAGATCATTCACCTGATGCATTCGATATCGGTATTCTTAAAGATATTTTCAAAAGTTTTTCTACATTAGGATTTTTTTACATCTCGATAAATTTCTAGCGGGGGTTTCATTGTATCTTTGTTTTCTTTTCATTTCTTGTTCTAAGGTGGCCAGATTGGTTTGTCGCTGGCCTTCGCACTCATAAAGCTTGGGGCCCTACAAGCGCTGGGGGCCCCTGGCGACTGCTAGGTCCGACACCCGCTTAATCCGCCACTGAAACCGGGTGTGCATTGTTCAACACTGCAGACAAATCATGCTTTTTTCAATTCCTATTATTAGTTCACTCTCTCCCTATATATATGTATATCTTGTTCAAATTTTAATCGTTAATAAAATACTTTCTATTCATCCATTCAAAGTAAGAATTGACTTACAATTTTTTTTTATATTACATGTTTTTGTGTCGATTTATTCTCACCCCCCCCCTTTTTTCTAATGGGGTTGCGGATTGGTATTTACCATTGCAAGCCTTGTACATTCTAAGGGAGATCGTGTCACTTTTTAGTGTGGCACCTTTTAGGTAGATATATCAATTGTCATAATCTAATTTTGACACCCAGTTTGCTCCCCAGAGGTTAGACACCTAAGCTCTGATGATGCAAAATAATACCAAGAATTGAATTTTGCCGAGAGCCACCACCAAACAGGCACTCTAGGGACCTTTAACATGCCACATAATCATTCGACATGGATGCTGTCGATTTTTTTTTGCATCCAGAAATTCCGCCGACTTGTGCCTGTGTTGAATCCGCAACTTTAGGCGTACAAAGCCAGCGCAAACCAACTACGCCACCCAGTCAGCGAATTATTTTCTCATTGCTGTTTGTCAAATAAGTTGCCGTTTGCGAACCTCGCTAATTTGTAAATAAAAGTGACAAGGACGACATTTTTGTTGTATTTATATATCCACCAATTTATTTTGCAACCGTTCACATTATTCCAGGCGACAGTCGTTGGCAATATTGAAATTCAAATCCGCGACCTTTCGGTATAAATCTACTATTTTGCTACGTGTCACCGGAACTTTAGTCTTTAGTGAGTGTTTATTCGTCGCACTATAATTCAACTCGAGGGCTATTGGCGACGGACCTCGTAATTTTGAGCCATGGCCAAGTGAGGAGGACGACACCTGACCTGGCACCCCCTCTCCTACGGTAGGTCCTTTGAGTTTCGACATATTTGACATGCATCAGCCCCCTCTGCATGATGGGTTTTCAGGGGTACTAGGCTCGAACTCATTACACGCCGGCCACGAGTCTGTTACCTTAACCACTAGGCTACCGCGGCCACATAGCTGATTTGGACAATATGTTAATCCTGTTTAAAGTTTCTTTTCAAATGTTTGAAACATAATTTAAAAATATATTGTGAAAAGCTATTGGAATTTGCAAGCATTTAATGCAATTCTTGGTAAATTATTCCATAAAAGTGTTTCTTTCATATAAATTTAAAATTAATATTTAATTAAGGAATTAAATATATTAAATACTTCTATTTTTGGTCATGCAAATATGAATTAAACATACACATGCAATTATTTATCGAAGAATCATAGTTCGGTTGCTATGAATTATAACTGTTGCCACTCCTAATAAGTTCGACGTTTCCTGTTTGAGATATTATTTAATATTTGCTTTGCGTTTGCTTATTCACTTTGAATCTGGCAACATATTTTTAGTTTCGTAAGTTTTTGGAATATTCTAAATGTATAGTAACGTTTTACTTCAATTGGAAGAATCATAGTTCGGTTGGTATGAATTATAACTGTTGCCACTCCTAATAAGTTCGACATTTCCTGTTTGATATTATTTAATATTTGCTTTGCGTTTGCTTATTCACTTTGAATCTGGCAACAGATTTTTAGTTTCGTAAGTTTTTGGAATATTCTAAATGTAGTTACATTTTACTTCAATTGTATAATGAATTAAAACGGAGCGTGTGCTCAAAAATTAGTTCTTTCATACAAATCGTCTCATTAATCCTTTATTGAAAATCGCCCCATTTATCCTGCGTTTCGAAGAAAAATAAAAGAAATATTGAAATCGAAGAATAATAGTTTCTCGAGTGACAACAATTACATCTGAGAGAAAATTTGTTTATTTAGCAATAAATAAAGCTATTTCTCGTAGCTTAATAGTGTTAAATTTGAAACATTTTGCAGTAATGAGTTTTTCTTCTTTTTGTTTCTCTCTTTTTTTTAATTATCATTTCGAATGTTCTTAATGATACCATTCCGAGAGATAGAGAAATTCCTGAAATATCTCCATATTTTTCTTCGAAAAAGGAGACATAATATAATACTACTCGGAAACTGGCGCCAGAATTGCAAATGAAACCGTGCAATTATGCACACAAGACTCTATGAATTGCAAGATAAAAAAAAAAGTATAAATAGATGAAAACAAAAACAAAAAAGTCTGCGCGATAGATTGAAAGAAGGGAGAAAAATAAAAAATAAAAAAAATACTTTTTTACAGAATTCCTCCACCTCGTCTACTTGTCACGCGAACCTACCAAACGATCTTTTACCACCGAGAAATGAAATGAAAGGAATCAAAAGAAAGATAAAAATAAAAAATAATAAAAAAATCGCCAATGTTTGTAAACATTAAAAAAAAAAGTGAGCCGAGACGCCAATCTGGCGACACCGTATTGTAATTAGTAACTGATCAGTTATGCTTCTGGGTTTGAAACAACATAAAAAATAAAAGTAGAAAGCATTTAATGAATGGGAGAGAAATCAGGTTGTCTCGGATTAATATCACACTTGATTTCGGAATTTCGGGAGGGGAAGAATTATTATTGTTCTTATTTTTTATTTTTTGAATCTTGTTTCCTTACCTATTTCATCCTTCAGGGCTGACGGAAACCAGAGAAAGGTTGCCATTTCTTTTGTTGTCAGTTGAGTATCGCCTTATCCAGGTATGAGACATCGCCAATGGCGCCAAGTGTTGCAGCTTTTTGTTTCTGAAAATTAAATATCTTGGAAAAATTAGACTGAGCAAGAGAAAATTTGAAAAATTTTTGAATTTTTTATTAAAAAACACGTGCATTGAAAATTTATTAAAAATATTCATTGATCAAAAAGTGGAAAATTTGAATATTTATTCTTCTTAGAATACTTTCTATGTATTCATAGTCTTACGGCTTGTTTTTTAAGCATTTTTATAGAATTTTTTTTGACGATCAGTAAAAAGATAGAACTTTAAGTTCTTTATCATTTATTTGTATGTATTTTAAGAGTATGTATATAAATGTTTAGCCAAAAATATTCAATAGAACTTGAGTTATAGCGCTCTGAACTCACCTATCTCGAAAAAAATGGACGCTCATTTCCTCCACGATTCCGGCTAATTGGCTTATCTGAAATAAAAAAAATTGAAGGCGATTTAATTTATTAGCTTAAATGTACAGAATGGACTATGCTCAATTGAAAATATCAAAAATTGGAATTTTGGTAGACCTCTGAAGAAAAAGTTTCGAATTTCATTGTTTTTTTATTATGTTTTTGTTATAAAGAATAGAAATATTATGAATTTTGGAATGATCGTAGTCCATTTGGTAAGTATATATGTGCTGAGTCTACCCTATAAATTTGAAGTCATTCGGTCGAACCGTTCTTGAGAGGTGGAGGAAAGTTTGAAAAACACGGTTTTGAGAAAAACGCGTTTAAAGTTTCAAAAGTCCGATTAAAACAATGAAAATCTTAACTTACCCTCAATCGGCGATGCCTAGTGGCGAAGACTGAAACAAGTTCGACGAAATATTCAATAACTATAGATATTTCTCTTTAAACCTCTACAAACTTGTCTATACTTGTATGAACGTATATTTGCATAGAAGGGTCAATGGTATGAAGCCGACTATACACAATAGGCGCCCCAACTCAACGCTCCGAACAGCTACTCTTCTAACACTTGCTTCTTTACAACGACTTCGAATTCTAAGAAAATCACTTTACCACCGTATTCTAGACATGTTAAGGAAGCAATTTATGGGGAAAAAATGTTTTTGAATTTTTGAACCCATCACATGGGTGAACCCCCTTGTCTTAAGTTATGTTTAATAATATATCTATTGTGTGTGTGTGTGTGTGAGCTAAAATTTCAATTTCTCTTTCTCTCTCTCTATATATATATAAAAGTTTTTTGTGATGCTGTAATAAATTTATTTATACATAAGATGCAGTAAATAAAAACAACCACATCTTGACAACTGATTGGAGCAAAGCCACAGTTCGGACAAATTTACATTTCTGATGATGGTGAAGCTTTACATGAACGTGCAAAAATAGTTAAACGCGAAGATGTATTGTAAATTTTACAGCCATTCGTACTGAAACGTACGGAATTCCCTGTAAGATTGGAATTTGCTATGACGGTTAATAAATCACAGGGCAGAGCTTTGAAAAAGTTGGTTTCTGTGTAACATTGAAGGAAAGAATATTAACTCGCGGACAATTGTATGTGGCTCTGTCGAGGTGCAGAAGCAAAGACGGAATAAAAATTTAGTGCAATTTAAAGGAAAAGTTTATTAGGAACATTATTTTTTAAGATACACTAAATTGAAGTACAAATTAAAATGCTAAGATGAAGACTCAAAATTTATTTTTTCCTTCTTACAATATATTGAAAAAAAATAGAAGCACATAATACATATAAATTACAGTCTTACAATTTGAACAATGAGTATTAACAGTTGTATAATTTCTACAATAGTGGTTGGTCCGCCGTTAGTCGGGCAGAGGGACCCCCTCCCAATATCAATAGTAAAAATAATATATATTTATACATTGAAACAATATTATATGTTAATTATACTTATGATAATAGGGGTAATGTAATTTATTTAGTAAGACAAAATTGCGCGGCACTGTGTTATTCTGCGATAAAAGAAAAAAAAACTTCTTTGCTAAGAATAAAATTTAACCTTAACTTAAAATTAACTTTATAATATTTAATTCCAATGTGTTTTATGACATTTTACTAACTTATACTTTTAATAAATAAAGTATTAAAATTTCAAATATTTAGTTGTAAATTAAAAATAAAAAATCAAATGAATGTTAACGAATTCAATTAGCTGAGGAAGAAAGAAAAAAAAACTTTGATCTCAATTATAATTGCAACTTTACAAAAATATATATTAATTTAAAAGGCTGAAATTCTTTTTTATTTATATCGTCTTTAGAACATAAAATAATTTCGATGTCCGAAACACTTACTAAAGTTATTTTTCACGTAGAATATCCGTATTTATATATTTTTCTGAATTTATTAAATCCTTAATCGTAATAGAATCTTTGTCTTCCAAATTCCAAACATGTTTATTATCTTCCAAATAAACTATATAAAATATATTTTAACATAAAAACATGCATTTTTCCAGTTTCTTTTTTACATAACATAAGCGTATATTAAATAACAATCAATTATTATATTTAATTAACATTTTGCTTCTAACCTATTTACATGTTATTACATTTCTCCGAAAGGTTAAATTGTATCAACATTTTTGAAAAAATGCAATATACGTAAATGGTGACAATAATTAACAATGACATTGATCTAAACTGCGACCGTGACTTCCTGAGGTGACCTAATTGACAGCATCGATTCAAACGACGACCGTTGCGTCAAAAGTGACAATGATCTAAAAGAAGTTAATGGTTCACGCAGGGAAAATTACATGTAAGAAGACATTGCAGAATTGCTATTTACAGGTAGAATTAATAACAGACTGAAAATGTTTATGTATAAAGCCTTTTGTTGATGACATTGATTAAAGGTCACATATGTTAATATTTACCTAATTCAGATGAAATATTGTCGTTATTATTTTCCATAATGTTATACCATTTGTAGAGTTTCTGTAATAACCACATCTTAAATAATTGTCCATTTTGTTTCAAAATTGAAGTGAAGCGAGTTGATTTTTAAGTAGAGAAAACGTGTTTGAAAAAAAGTAAAGTACTAAAGTAAACTAAAATGCCGAAGTTTAAATGGGAAATTTGCAAAAAAAAATTTTAAGCAAAGAAGTTAGAAATAATATTTTTTATACGAAAAAACAGGAATTATACCTTTTGTGTGCCAGGTTTTAAATAGAAATCAGATCATGCTGTGTTATCAACCAAATCACGAAATTCGTAATCGGATATTTGACCAATAAAGGTGACAATAAGTCAATAATTAAAATGAAATACTGTTTAATTATTTTGTTTGATACATCCATTAACGTTATGCATGAAAAATTCAGTTTTATTGTTACCACGGAGAACCTCACCTATTTTTTTTTTTTTTTTTGTAAATAACGAGTACAACATTTAAATAAGTTTTAATTAATGAATATTTTTTTGTCATCTTCAGTAAAATAAAGAAAATATAGTCAGTTGAGATTTTAAATAAAGTTATAT